>SCLH01000903.1:210886-233819 GCA_004367855.1 Oikopleura vanhoeffeni
TTTTGGGCGACGAACTTTCTAACTATACGCCGCACCCCGCTGTAATTCATTTTCAAGATAATAGCAGTGATAAATAAAGTTTTCCAAAGTTCATAAAAAAATCAGAATCTAGAACGCGCATTTTTTGGAAAATAAAAGAAAACAAATAATTTTGTCTACAAGGCATGAAGCAATTTAGGGTTTTATAAATTTAATGGTTAAATTTAATCGAACTCAGATTTCATTCATTTTTGGTTTCTGTGCTGAAATTAACCCAGAAAAAATTTGGCAAAAAATTATGTCTCGTTTTCCAAAAATAAGCATTTTTCAAAAAAACATTTGCCAATCATTTGGCTTGGAATTATTCAAGAAAAAAATATAGGCATTTTCAGAAACGGTTTTGCGTTTTGAAACAATTACCTGGTGAAATTGTTATCGCATGGATCATTTTTATTCATGGTTTCCTAGAGCATATAAAAATCACCTGCCGTAGGCAAAAAAATTTGTCGAGCCTACCTTAATTTACATGTAGTTTTAACCGTAAAAACGATTTTATTCTTTATAGAGTGTGCAATTTAATTTTCAAGATCGGTTCACAAAAGTTTGTTTACAATTTTTAAATATATTATATATATGATTATATAAAATCACTGACACAAAAGTTGAAATACGGATTAACGACCCTCGCTGGACAGATCCTGACTATTTGAATGATTCCAAATGTGAAAATATGATTGGGTGGCCGCCCAAATTTTCGAAAAATTTCTTTGGCTAATTTAGAAATTCAGGCTGATGATAAGCTCTGACGTTTGCATCTAAAACTGTTTTCAAATTTACAATTTAAGACAAGATATTTCAATCTTTTTAATGTTGGACAAAAACGACCAAAAGTAAATCCGCCTAATTTTCGTGTTTTGTAAATTTGAGAGTTAAAAAATAGCGGCTGTTATCGGCATTTAAAAAGGCGATATTTCATCAAGAAAATTTAATATTTTATAAGGGAATCAATATCCTCTGACTGGTACTTTTGATAAAGTTTGATGTTACTGTCACTTTTATTAATCCTAAAACTATATCTCATCCTTTCACCGAAAGTAATGTCGGCTTCATCAATAATTTCGGTCGGTTACCCCCTTAGAAGATTGATTAATTGTCTTGTAATTGTCCCTTAAGGGGGTAGTGATCGCATTTTACGGTAATTAGTAACTCCCGTTTGATTTGAATACAAAATACCGAAAAACCTGCATCTGTCGAAGCAAAACCCTGAGTTGAAGATGGAGTAATAAAACATGTTTCCTCGCAACAGGGGGGCACCCCTTAAAAAGTTTTTACCTCCTTAAAAAAACTTTTTTTTTCTGGACTCAAGCTGAGGTGGACGACGTCGATGTGAGTTGAGCCGACTAATGAAACTTGCATTTTATCACATTTAGTACAGAAAATAATACAGATGGAGGAAGTACATTTTTTGATAATTTCCTATTGTTATTCAATATGGGAAATTATTGAATTTTTGGAAGAAAAAAATAAGTAGGGGAATATGTTAGATATCGGTTATGGACCCATATTATTCCGAAAAGCTTTTGTCGGTTGAGGACCAACATTGAAAAATATGTGTCCAAAAAGAGCTGAATTTAAGCCATCGCAACCATCGAATTAAATTTATTGAATTCATTGCATAGAAAAAGTTATTATTCTCAATTTGCTAAAATTTAAGTTTTTTCGAAATTTTTGGCAATTTTTAAATTTTGGTTTTGAAAATCGTTTAAAAGTAAATTGAATTCTGTGATCGCATCCAACTAGCGCAATTTAAAAATAAATTAATTGTACCTCAATTTAAACACATTTTATACAATTTTTATAAAAACTACCTATTTTGAGTGCTTTACAAAATCAGACTTAAAAAAGTAAACTAAAAAGTTACAAAAAGAGAAAATGAAAAAGGAAGCATTAGTCTGTAAGCACCAACCTTCTTTAAAAAAAGTGTTATTTTTTATCACATTTCCGTTGCAACAAATACCCAAAATTTCTCTGAGTTAAAAATTACTATTTTTTTGAAATACGTGCTATTTCAGTCAAACTTTTATAGCTAGAAACGAGTGTGACTTTAAGACTGCGCAATTTATACCTTTATCTTCAAATACGTACAGAATCGGACTTTCTTTTGTTTTATTAATTACATGAATGAAGATTTTTTTGGATTTGATTCTCAAGAACCCTCAAATGATAATTTTTGTTCAAATAAAATTGTTACAACCTCCTTTTCGAAAAACCTCAACAAGTCAATTTTTACACCTAATTTGATTATAATCTTTTATCAAATTGAAAAAAATTTGTGGTCACAACCGTTTTAAATAAATGAGAAAAATATGCTTTCTTTTACTCTTGACAAGAACCTCAACATATCCAGATATATCAATGATGATTGAAACGGTTTAAAAATTGCTATCATACACCAAAAATAGAAATTATCCTAAATTTTATAGAGAATATCAATTAATTCAGACCAATTCTCAAATACGTGAAATCATGACAATATTAGTTCCAATACCGGACGTACAATTTAACTAGTGGTTTTCGACCGACTGCAAAATCAGATAACAAAGCAAAACACCTGAAGTCAAGAACCTTAACTCGTAGCGTCGCCTGAATATTTTCTAAAATTAAAGTTAAATAATAAAAAAAACTTTGGTCGCTAGCGACCACTTTACAACGCTACGAGTTAAGTTTCAAATTAGAATATCTGACCTTTTTATCTATATTTAGGAGTTACTATGAAGAAAAAATAAAATGAAAATATTAATTTTTTTTAAACTTTTACATTTTTCGTCGGAACGAGATTTACCCTATCTTTTTTCTATGACATTAAACTGTGCATTTTACATAGCTTTCATTATTTTTGTCTCAGTCGAACTGAAAAATCTGATTAATGCAAATGACGTGATTTTTTCCTTACAAATCGGAAGTTAGACGATTTTTTAGTGTTATTTTAAATATTTCCCATGAAATTTATACTTCATTAGTAAATTTTGACCCGATTAAAAATGTAGTTTGACAAAAATTGTGCACCCATTATTAAGCCAAAACGGACATACAAAATTTTGTGAAAATATAAATAAAATCGTTGACCAGATGTGCTGGCAAAAACGGAAAGAATTACTGGGTCTAATGTAAAAATTTAAATTTCTCGCAATCCACATTTATTAATCCGATTAAAAACCATCCTTAAAAATCATGGTGTAGTTTAGGAGTCGACTTGACACAGATTCAATCAGATGCATATTCCGGAAATTAAAGTCTCGAAAAATATTAGACCGACTATTTTTCTGATCGGATAAAAATTGTAAAGTCAAAGGCTGTTCAAGGTCAGCTCATTTTTTTAACCAATTTTTTGTGGAGAATACAGTATTCTGAATACTGCATTCTGACGGTGAACTGATCTGAAACTTCTTAATTATTAAGGCACTGCCGACCAGTGTTTTAAAACGGGATTAGTTTTCAATCCCAATCCCGACCCGGAATCCCAAATAATCCCGTTTTTTTATATCATTTTTGAAACCACTGCATAGAAAAAAACAAAACTCCATCATGTTAAAAAATTAATGAAATTTTGGTGTCATCTTTGGAACAGTAAAATTGAGTCGCAGGAAATTTTAATAGTACAAAATTTAAACCTTATTTGAGAAACGCCATTGTTAGAAAGAAATACAGAAATGATAATTACCTGCTTCTCTGATTTTCCCCCAACTCAAGGAACGGACTAGTCTAAATGGCACAAAATTTCATTCAATTTGATTAAATTGTATTTATTTCAGGAAGTATGACCAATTAAAAGCCTTTATCCATTAATTAAATAACTTAAAAATAAAAAATTTAATCGAAAAAATTATTTTATTTTTTCAAATTTTTACCGATTTTGTAATTGAAAAAACCGCAGTTGACTTTCTTTGATTTGACTAGTCTATTTTAAAGCTATAAATCAGTCTCCTGGACCGTTTCGGCGAAAAGCAAATGCAGATGGAAATCCTAATGCTGGTTTTGGCCCTGAAATTTTAGAAGACCAAGTTTCACTCTATAATATCGGTGACTTAGTAAGCCCCTTTTTTAATTTTTGCAACTTACGAGTTCAATAGTGTTCTTATTAGTTGCATGACTAAATCCGTAATAAGCTCAATAGCATGATAAATCAATAGTCATAATTGATGACACTCGGTGCGTGAGAAGTGTGAAAATATTCGAAATTAAAAGTCATCGAATTAAAAGTCCAAATTTTTGGGATGGTGGAATTCAACTAAGAATGGAACGTGGAAATTATAGAATTGGGACTTATCTTTGTGAAAATCCAGATTTAGACATGGCATCTGTTGAAGGAAACGGGATAAACTTTTCAAATTGTTCCACCATTTTTATTCGAAAATATATAATTATACTTATTTTTGACAAAAAATCTACTTTTTTTGAATACAGTACAGAAACAGTTTTTTGCGATGTCTTGCAAATTGTAAGTTGCAATATCCCTTTTCCAACCTAAGTGGATCTTGAAAATGAGGGATAATATTTGAGATAACTTATCTCTAGAGCGTGTTCGAATCCCACTAATCTTGTCTTAGTGATTGTCTTGGGTACTATTATAATAGGCAAGGGTGCTTGATATCATATCAATGATATGGAAGCGCCAAAGTTGATTGGTGCGTAATCATTAAGACAACATTAGTGGGATTCGAACATAGAGATGACCCTCATTTTCAAGATCCACTTAGATTGGAAAGGGTCAGTTAAGCAGCTAAAAACATAAAATAACAATGATAAGTTCAAATTGAATTATGCCCTTCATTTCCATGATGTTGGTTGAAAATTTCAACTTGAAATTAAAGGTTTTTATGCTTCGAAAAAAAATCTTCTGTATACTAAATAATTTTTGAAAAAAATCTTTCGGACAGAAAAATTTGAAAAAAAAATTTAAAAACGTCAATATTCAGAAATTTAGTAGTTTGTATTCGAAAATTGTTTTAAGTATTTATCCTGATGAGGGGTTGTTATGTCTGCAACATCAGCCTTAATTCCAAGCGACTTCACTCCGAGATGGACATTTGGTGACACAAATCTTGCTACAACAATGAATGAGGTACTATTTCTCACTATGTGAGTTTACGTCTTTATATGTTAAGGGTAAACCCTCTAAAACCTGATTTTTGACATTTTAACGTTAAGCTTACGTTAAAAGCAGAACATATGTTCAATACAGCAGATCAAATATAGCGATACCTAAAGCCTTCAAGGCCTCTTGGAGATATGCAAGCAGGTCCAAATATCTCAACCTACGCAAATTATGACCGATTTCAAAAGAGTCCCAAAATCATTAATACGAGATGCATTTGCTCAAGCAATATGCGATTGACATGATTGTATTGGCATATTTTAAATTTTTCTTTAAATGCAAGAAAATTGCATAAAACCAAAAAAACTTGATTTTTGGACCCCCGAGAAAAAACGATCGATTTCTTCAACGTTCAAAGAATTAGAATGAATCCTACATTATTTCAAAGGCAAAGAAACCAACTTTGTAGGCTACGTTATTGCGATTTTTGTCTCAATTTTATCCCAGAGTCGGAAACGTTTTCGAAAATTTTACAATTTTCTTAAAAATTAATATATTTTTTTTTAATTTTTTAAAAATTGTTTTGTTATTTAAAAATTCGATCAATTTGACATGCAGTTAATTTTTCTCAATTTAAATAGCAAGATGGAGCCGAAGGTCGCGATGTTGATGATATCATTTGGAAGCAAATTATCGCTTGTAATCCAAATAATCCTGATGATCTTTTATGTCGAATTCCTGGTCGTGAAACTTCTCAAACAAATCAAAATTCAAATTTGACCAATGTTGTGACAACGGTCAGAGCACGAAGTGGAGGCCAATGGTTAATTTTTTATGACGATGATTTTATAGACGGGCTAAATACACAATTATGGGATCAAGCGATTATTGCCCCTTTGGTTCGATTTTGCCCAGATGATAAATGGGGCATTCCTGGTGAAATTGTGCGAGGTAGGGTTTGAATTAAAAAAAATCTGAATTTACCGGTTAAGGGGGTAGCGGTCGCAAAATGGTACTTTTGTACTCCACTTTACCAGAATACTAAACTGGTTCGAAACTTTTCAGAATGGCCATTTGGTAGATCTATCCTTAATCTACAAAAATAATTAATCAGAATAATTTTTGGCCGACCTTGATGACCACCATGCAGCGAATTCTAGAACACCTAATCAAATTTCAAAATCTATCTCCTCCTAGAGCTCGCATACGATTTCACTCAAACTTGGCATGAACCACGGAAACAACCACGAAAACACTTATAGTTGTAATATGATAAAGCGGATTTTTGAATTTTCAACTATTTTTTTCTAGAACTGCGAAAAACCGCCTAATTTGAAGGTTTTTGCTATTTACAATCTATCTCCTCCTAGGTTACATTTCAGAATGCAGTATAAATTTGGGAAAAGATGGAGAAATATGTTTTTGTTATTTTGATGAAGCAGAATTTTAAAATGTTTTGTTAAATCTAGAGAATCGCATTTTAGTAAACCGGAAGTGAAAACTTCAAAATAAAAGTCGTCGGATTTAGTCAAAGTACCATCAAATTAAAGCTTGGGTGATGCCGAGAAGAAAATCTGCTTACAGCTTTTATATTTGAGTTTTTCTGGTCGAAAATTGGTTTTCAATGTTTTCCAAAAAAATTCTCAAAAATGAAATTTCGAACTTTTTTTAAGTTTCAATAAGTTTATGCTTCTGAGTGTTCTACAATTTTGCTATTTTACATCCCAAAGTACCCTAAAAAGAGTACGACGCTACCCCTTAAGGAGGTGGTCGTCGCTAAATGAGCATCAGAAAACAAATTTTCTAAATTTTTTTTATTGAACTTGACATACAGTTACCGTAGCCAGAAGTTAGTTTATTGCTTTCGAAGACTGGTAAGGACAATAGTAAGAAAAACCTCTATTTCTAGAAGCCTCTTCTTATTTCTAAATAATATTTTGTGTACAGAATTGTATTTGAATGGTTTCTAATGAAAATATGACGCATAAAGCAGGTTGATGTTTCTTTTATTTTTAAACATTGTCAGAAGAGCATTTTTTTTTTAATGGTATTGAATGTTCAACTTAAAAATCCTTGATTGAGACCAGTAAAATAGGATCAAATACGATTGTTTTATAATGCTGTAGCTAATTTGAAAATTCCAAAAAAAATTTTAGTTGGTCTGCGCTCGGTCTGCTCAGTTAATTTAAGCTAAAAATCGTCGTTATGCTATAAAAACTCAGGGAGGAGATACATTTAAAAAACAATTGTATTATTTTTAAAAGCTCGTTTCTGATTGGACCGTTATCCGTGACCTTCGAATTTTTTGAAGGTACAAGATTTTTGTTCGAATATATAAGCAGGGCAACACTATTTGATCAAACGATCTGTATTATTCCAACAATTTGCCAATGGAACCCCTTATTTTCCGCGTCTTAGCGATGACCACCCCCTTAAAATGGTGTAATTTTGAAAATATTACCAGTAAAAAACAGCTCTAACAATCAGGTTCGTTACCAGAAGGCAGTTGTGCTAATGAGTGCCCAGAATGCTTCAATGGGGCTGTTTGTAATGAAGATTTGGGAGAATGTATTTGCCCACCAGGTTTTATGGGCGAAACATGCGAAGAAATTTGTGAAAATGGCTTCTGGGGCAAAGAATGTCAATTAAGGTGAGGTTAAGATTTTACCAGTAATTTTTGGGAGAACACGCCAACAGCCATTGTTTTAATTTTCATATTGTAAAACTATTTATTAAACTCGATTTTTGACAGTCAAAATTTGACTCATGAGAAGCACAGCTTTTTTTTCCAAAACAAAGAAATTTTTGATATATTTTTCATTACTTTTATATTTCAAAGTAGAAGACGAAATGGCTTTACGCAGCCAATTGAACTTTGAACCCATTTTTTGACAATTTAAAATAATTGCATTGTCATCGACGAAACTATCCGAAGAGTTTTTCGCCAATACGCGTTATCGTTTTATAAGAATGTCAAGAGCTATCAGTAGAGCGCTCGAGTGTAGGCGATGAAACATTACAAGCTTATTCTTGAAATCCGACAAATTTGAGAGGAGTTTATGATATTTTTGATTGAAATGTTCATAATTTATAGCTCAACCACAAGACAATAAATATTATTTATGATTCATAAATTTTGAGCCATAAAGTATTTTTTTTTGATAATTTCATGAAGTAAAAATTAAAAAAAAAAATCAGTTTTATTATATTTCTTTATTGTAATTTTTTTTATACTCAAACTCAAGAAGCAGGTGATCTGCTGCAGGTCGGCTAGTTAATAAAAATATCTGAAATTAAGGTGCGACTATGTAAATCAATTCAATTTTTTTGCTTGTCGAGGAAAAGTTTTTTGTCTTTTTCATCCTTATGGTTGTTCGTGTGGTCCTGGTTATCGTAATATCGACTGCAGTGCCGGATGCCCTACTGGATTTTATGGAGCAGGATGTCTACAAACATGTAATTGCGCAACTGGAAATTGTAACGCAGCTACAGGAAGATGTAATAATGGAGGTACATAAAATTGCAATGGTTTCACACAAAGCTTTGACAGGTTGTGAGTGTTAAATTCAAGCGCTTTAATCCTTGGAGTTAAACCAGAATAATTTTCTTATTTCTAATTTTAATTATAAAGTTTGCAATTTAATTTTTAAAAAACTTCAAGCTCAAACATATTTCAAAATAAAATATTTTAAAAAAACATGACCTTGCATTCAGAAAAAAGGGTTTACTCATAAAATCAAGTCATCAAAGCTCACAATCTGTAAATCAAAAATAATACTGTCCGAGCTCTGATTTGAAAGTTTTAAAATATAACATTTTGAACAAAATAAAAAATTTCAATAATATTTTAAGTTTTGTTGTCTGTAAGTGTTAAAAAAATAATTTTATACTATCATCTATTAATTTACTTATTATTTTGAAAATAAAATAATAATATTTTAATCTTTTTTGTTAAAAATAGAATTCATACGATCATCCATTAATTTAATATAATTTTTTAAATGTTGGACAAAATGTCTAAAAGTACAGCATGTCACATTTTTGCTTGCGATCTCGGTTCTTTGCTGGAAACTTATTGACACCGTTTATTGGTCAATGAGAGTTTAAATTTGTTAAACACCTACATCTTTGTGAATCCAAAAGTTTTTATTGATTGAGGTAAGCTATAGCAAAAAACTAGGATCACAAGCAAAAATGTGACATGCAGCATGTCACATACTGTAACTCTGTGGAGCTTCTATGTATTGTCACCATGAGGGTTAATAAAAACTTCTCAAATTAACATAATGTTAGCTCAAATATTTTATAATTAAAAAAACTATCAGGTTGTGCGGCGGGATGGCTTGGAGAAAATTGTCAACGAAAATGTGACGATGGTTTTTGGGGTGAAGAATGTGTTGAAGAGTGTGGCATGTGTAGAAATGCATCCTTTTGTGACATCGAAAGTAAGTTTCAGTAACAAATATTTGTCAACGGAATTAAAATGTACAGCATGATCTGCATAAATTTACCTTTTTAAAAAAGTTATTTGAAAAATTCAAATATTTTCGAAAATCATTATTTTTTAGATGGAGAATGTGACGAATGTGAAACAGGTTATCAGCCTCCACGCTGCTTGGACACTTGTGTTGACGGAACTTGGAGCGATAATTGTACCGAATCATGCTTTTGTTTGAATGAAGTCAGGGTTATACCTAAAGTATAAAACCTTGCTTTTGAATATCAAATAATAATTTTTCGCTCGAAATACCATATCCCTTTACAAGGAAGATAGATATTTTCTAGTTTGGTCTAGTACATTATGTACGTTAAGTAGTACCAATGTACGAATGTACTCATTCCAGCTCTTGAATTATACCGAATGTAGCATTGCGAGCACAGTCTTTATAACTTTAATAAAAATCTTTTGAAAAGTAAAGCTAAAACTGCAAATTTTAAAAGTTACTTCCTGACCACTAGATGGCTAGGAGACTCCTAGTAGGAGTATAATTTCAAATTAATATCAGTTTTTTACCCTGGTTCTTCTAGTCCGATACCTAAGTATACTTCGAGATCAGGAGTGATTTTGGTTGGTTGAAGGATATGTATATCTTTATGTTATAATAATATTCTGGTCAATAATCCTCAAAAAGTTGGATGCAATCTGATAAATGGAACATGTCCTGGCGATTGCGCATTTGGTTATACTGGAGAAACATGCTCTGAAAGCTGCGGTGACGGATTTTATGGAATTAACTGTGCTGAACTTTGTGGGAGATGTGAAAATGAAGATTTTTGTTCCTCAATAAATGGGGAGTGTCTAAGATGTGCAATCGGGTACAAGGTAAGGTAACTTTTATTTTAGGTGCCCCCCCCCTCTGGAGCAAAAACCGTAGTAGGTATCGAGAAACGGTTTTTTGCATCCGATAGCCAGCCAAACTTTAACCAATNATTGGTTAAAGTTTGGCTGGCTATCGGATGCAAAAAACCGTTTCTCGATACCTACTACGGTTTTTGCTCCAGAGGGGGGGGGGCACCTAAAATAAAAGTTACCTAATCATTTTAAGGCAGAAAATCGGATAAGCATTTTTCGTCAAAAAGTTGTTAGCTGGAATCTTTTTTCGTGCGAAATGTATACGACTGGCTCGCGAAAAATAAGTGCAATAAAAAGTTTTCCAGCTGCAATGCTCTTTGCTGCAATTTGTTTTCTTTATATTCATAATAATGCTAATCAATAGAAAAATCTTTATTCTTTAGATGTACATACAACCACCATATATCAGAACCCGGTGATAAAATCTCATATTTTCTTTGATTTCGATTTTTGAATACAAACAAATTTTATTGAAAAAATATTCGAATTTGAAAGTTAAGGGGGTTGTGGGTGTAAATAAAGCAAGAGTGAAAGAAAATTGTTTCTTTATTATCGAATCGTGGGAAAAAAAGTATTATGAAAACATATGATGCTCTGATTGGATAAAGCGACGCAAAAGTGGTTTGATTGGTTAGAGGTTTTTTGCGTGGGCGTTTATTGTCATCACCTCATTCTCATCGTACTCCAAGCTCAAATTAATAATTAACGATGAATCTGTTTTTCACGATAAACAAACAGAGAATAATTTTTCAACGAAATAACGGACAAAAATATAAACAATATGTCGTAGGTTTCATACATTTTATGTTTATTCAATTTGAAACTTTATTGACCGACTTATCCCGATTTTAAAGAGAATTTCTGAATTTAATTTGTACCGTCATAAAACAACAGAGAAAATTTTTCAACAAAATAACGGACAAAAATATAACAATATGTTCGTAGGTTTCATAAAGTTTTGTTTTATTCAATTTGAAACAAAATTGACCGACTTTTCCGATTTTTGTGTGAATTGAGAACATATTTTTACCAGTTTTTCACTCCGTACCGGTGAGCCATCCTTCACCAGAATCATAAAAAGTTACTTGCAGGTATGAGAAGGTTTTAGTCTCCCTTATTTTTTTCTCATTTATTCTTATTTGCCCGTTATCAACCCTTCCAGTCCAGCTGGAGGAGAGGGCTATTTTCCCAAGCAATTCCAACATTCTACACCCACAACCCCCTAAAGTCATTTTTGTTCCACCATACAAAAAATGCTAAATGGTTATGCGTATGTTTTCAAAATGATTTATACTTGAAGGTGACCGATTAGAGTCAATAAGCGCGCTGCGCGCCGAATAATTTCAGTTATTTTCTCTATTTCAAACAAAATGTATTTTTTCTTTTTACGTATATACGGTAAGGTGCCATTATTCTTTTTATTTAAGAAAATTTTTAAATTTCCGTGGCAAACTTATTGGAAAAAAGATCGTTCAAAGGATCCGTCCTACTAAAAGAATTTTACTGTATTCAATTTTAATACATTAAAATCATAAAAGTCAAATGATTAAAAAAAAATTATAAATTAGCCGCCATTCTGTAATGAAACTTGTGACGATGGAGCCTGGGGAGATCAGTGTTTGGAAGAATGCCACTGTTTTGCTTCTTTTTGTGACTATGAATCTGGAGTCTGTGACCCGAGTATAGGTGGTAACAAATATGGCTGTGCTAACGGTTGGATCGGTCAAAATTGCCAAGTTTCTTGTTCTCCAGGTATTCAAACATCAAAAATGGGTATCGATTTTTTTCGCCCATCTTGTAGACAATTTTTACTTGTCATTTTGAGTCGTAGCCTACAACTCGGAGGATTTTTTACTTTACAAAAATAAATTTTCGATATGTTAAGGGTAGTGCTAAACTCAGTTCTAGCGGCGCTGTATGGTGAGCTAAAGCGCTGATTTTTTAGCGAACAAAAATTTGCGTTGTCCATTTCACAAAAATACTCAAATAAAAATTTATGTTTTGCTCTCTAGCTCCGCTTGTGGTCGTCTCAAAGTTTTTCGGGGGTTAATTTAGTACAGTCTGAAATTTCTTTTTTAACTAGCACGCGTTTATTTCGCCCGTTTCCGAATTTTCTCAACGGATTCAATTGTTTGACCAAAAAAATTTCAAAGCTAAAATTTTCTGTTCAAAAATTTCAACCAGAAATTTTTAACAGACTTTTTAAGGTACATGTGGATTAGATTGTAAAGAATTGTGTGGTGCTTGTCGAGGTGATCCATGTGCTCCAACTGATTGCGCATGTGATTCTGGTTGTCAAACATCTTGGACTGGGAATAGATGTGAAATTGGGGCTCTTTGTCTTCCAGGAGTTAACCAATGTCAAAATAACTCGACTTGTAGGCAAATTCAAGGGACATCAGATCAATATGTATGGTTAGCAGAATCAAGAAACTAAATTTAATGTTTATTACCAAAAAAATTAGTGTTTGAGAAACACACACCAAATTATCTAAGACGATTTGATAATAAGGAATTTCAAAACTCAAAAATGGGTTTGGATGTTTTTAAGCTATCTTGTAGAGAATTAATGATACAAAGTTTTTCCGCGCCACTGCTGAATCGGAAAAAGCTGCAAAAACAATTGTGGCAGATTCGATATCTCGATACAATTTGCAATCGATTGGGGGTTCTACGGACTCCATACTATGGACTATTCTAAGAATGTTTTATGTAATATGACTCCACTGGAGTCGGATAACAAAAAAACTTTTTGTTTTAAATAAATTCACTATATTCCTCAAGTCGCAGTTTAATTTACTTATCCAATCTTTAACCGGTTATTGCTGGTTACAGCGTTTGGAAAAAACACAGCTTTGGGTCAAACCAACCCCCCTTCCTTATACAGAATGTATTTTTGGTACATTATGTTTTCTACTAAACTAATCATCCGACGCCACGCGTATAGTATATAAAAAAATCGCCTAACTAATATTTGAAACTGTTACAGTTTAAACTGTCGCAATTTAACTGGAAACCACCTAGGCTAGTTTAAACACCGCAAAACATCTTGCCTGGCATTTTTGGTTAACATTATTGGTTAAGCCTATTTTCGGAAGTGATAATTTTTGTCAAAAAAATTTGCTTTCAGCCCATTTGAGTAAATCGCCTTCTGAAGCCATAAATTTTAGTGCGTTAAATTGACTTGCGGATGCGATTTCGGCGCACCCTCTTACACGCTTTCGATGTTCGTCAAACGTAATTTTTCATTATAACATGCACTTTTTCATCTTTAATGATTTTGACAAATAAAGTTTTTTTAAATATTTTTCAGCAATTGTGGCGATTCTTTATGGGATGGCAAACATTGTGATCGTGGAGGATGCCGGTTAAGGCCATGTAAAAATAATGGCCGATGTGTTGATTTGACAGATTTAAATGAAGAAGGAAGAGATTATTTTTGCGTATGCCCTTTAAATTATAACGGCACATTTTGCGAAGATTATACTGGAGAAGGTCTGGGAATGGCCCAAACTTTCATTGTTATTTTTGCAATTTTCTTTACTATTTTATTGACGTCAAGGTTAGTAAAGCATCCTATAAAAATAAATTATTTAAAATAATACTAATCTAACGTTTCGATTTATTTACAATGTATAATTTTCAAAGATATAATTATTGAACAGGTTTCAAGTGTAACATAAAAATAGCAGTATACTAGAATAGATAGATTAAAGTGTCGATATTTGGAGGAGCAGAAAAACAATTTTTTAACCTATTTCCTAGAGGATTTCCCAACGAGTTTAACTCATAATATATTTCATCTAATTTTGAGATTTTTGCAAAAATTGGGTTTCAACTAAAAGGTGAATTTTGAGAGGATCTGAAATTAAAGATTACAATTTCGATCTAAAATTTTAAATACTTATTAATTCGGCATATAAACACATTAAAATTCAAATACTGCCCAAAAAAAAAAAATTTCCATTGTTTTTTCTCGAAAGAAATAAGTTTTTTTTTCGGTATTACTTAACGAGAATTTTTAAACATGTGAGTTCCCACCTTCATGTCTTTTTTTCTCTTGTACTTTTCCTATTTGCAGTCATGGAGAATTCCAGCAAACACGCGAGGTGATTGACTAGTGATGAGCCGGAACAATGAGTTGTTCTTTAAACAAGCCATCGTTCAGAGCAAAATAATTTCATTTAGAAAAATAGATGAAAAAACATTTTTCATAAATATTTTAATGATCATTGATCATACAACTATCTAGAAGATGAATTAAAATTTAGTCTTTAATACGATCAACTCAGGGTGCAGCGACGTTTGTCGCAAACTATTAGTCATATTTTCCTATTATGTTGATGGTACTCCCAATCAGAGCCCCCGTTATGTCCACGCTTGTAGCGGTGCCCTCCTGGTTATTTGACCTTTTTCAATTTAGTACAAAAAAAAGGTCCCTTATATATTTCAGATTTTTGAGGCCTAGTTCTATTTTGAATGCAGTTTTTGAAACTTATAATAAGTTACTTATTATATATTTACATATTTTGTACTTTTATTGTTTGTGTATTTCAGTTTCACGGTTGCGTTGCTTCGCAAAAGGAAGCAAAATAATGTCTCAAATTCATCAACTGATAGTTACAACTTCACTTTTCCAAAAAGTGATAATACGATTCGTAAACCTCCGATGGTACCTCGAAACTCGGCAGTTTTATTAAAAGATAAATTCAATCCAGAAATTGATTTGTTCAAGGGCAAAGAGATCAAAAGAACAGGAAAAACTAAATTTGATCGACCACCAATGTGGGATGGGGATGAAAATGAAGATTTCCACTGGCATGATAAGAGACGAAGGCGTCCAGGTCCGGGTAAAAGTTTCTTAGTTTTTTTTCAACAAAATCACGTTGACTCAAATTATACATTTGTTAGAAAAAAATCTAACAAACAGTTTTCAAATTTCAAACCAACAAATTTTTTAACAACAAAAATCTAATTTTATAAAACAAGTGATAGTATAAATTTATTCCGTTTTTTTATTTATAAATTTTCGAATTCTGTGTTATTTATTTCAGCCAACAATCGCTTAGTTTTTCAGTTTGAGTCGATTTTTGCGCGTATATCCTAGTCTAGGATTCCTAGAGTTGCGAGGGTGCCTAAAGTTGCGAGACTACAGCAACAAAACTATCGGACACACGGACCTCAATGGCGTATCATAATAAGACCGAAATTCTATTAATATCTCGAACCCACTCTGATATAAAGATAATTTTGGCAAAATTTGTATCCTGCTCTCAGATAAAATTGAAAAAAATCGGCAGCATACTGGTCAACGAGTTCATCAAATTGTCAGCAACGAATTCAACACATAACTTCTGATATTCTTGATTTTATCTGTATATTTCTATCACTTGAAAATAAAATCCTCGAATATTCAGAGTAGTGTCCTGTAAAGAATAACATTCAAATGATTTATTATTAGAAATAATTTCTTGGAAATTAAGCATGGTTTCCCGACACCTTAACCCTTGTGAGCATACTTGTGAGATTCTAGAACTGTTTCTGAAATTTTTATATTTTGCTTAATTCTCAAGTTATAAGTTCTATAAGTTTATAAATAATGTAAAATTTTAAATCGAAATTGCTTTAGTTTTCGTTTTAAAGCGTTTTGGTCAAATATTTTTCGACCATTTTAAGGAGCTCAAAATTCCGCTCTCATTTTTTGTATTTTTGTCCGTCAAAGCCCAAAAATGGCCTCAAGTTCACCGGCTAAAATGACATTTTTGGTCAAATTCCTATTTACACCAAATTTTTCATCACGAGCACATTCCAGAACTGTTTCTGAAATTTTAATATCATGCTTAATTTTCAAGTTCTGGTGCTTTTGATATTTTTCAATAGTGTGAAATTATATTCAATTTAATGATTCAGTCAATTGATTAGTAACAATTAAATAGATATTGTCTGTTTGATCAGTACTTTTTTTAAGTTACCACTCCTGCTGTTTTCGAGTGAACATGTTCGAAGTTATAAAATATTAGGACCCGAGTCGGTAAAAGGTAGAAGCCTAGCTTATTTTTCCTCAGAAACTAACTGCTGCCTTTTGACCACTCCTGCCTTGAGCAAAATATTTCGCAAAAACACTCAACTTAATCCCCTCCGCGTTTTCAAAGCGCGCGGCATCCGTCTTTTCTATTATAGTCTTTTCTTCCGGAATTTAAGATATGTGAGCAAACTTTTGTGTATAAAAAAAATTTCCACCAAGGCACCAAAGCCACTATAGTGGTTTATATTGGGCGCTGTTTACACTGTAAACTTTACAGAAAACTCAAGGTGGTTGACGTTCCAGTTGCTTTTGCATTAGAAAGTTAAATGGTTATATTTTTGCATCCTGTATTTCAAATTCTAGAAATTTTATTTTTAGTTCTAAAAAATTTAGTGAGTAAAGCAAGGTTCAGCATATCACGTGATACAAGGTCGCAGTAGTCTTCACAAGTTAAATTTATTTTGGAAACTATGCACAAGTATTTGCCCTGCATCAGTTTTGTCTGACTAGATTTATATATCATAAATCAAAAATAGTTTTTTAATAATTCGAAAAATTTGATGAAAAAATCACGATTTTTAATAAAATATGGTTATTTTTCCCAATTAAAGCCGATAGGAACACTTCTGTTATTATATTCTGGTAGATATGATTATGAAGTAACACTGTGGACAATTTTCGATCGCTTAAATTTATTTTTATAATGAATAAATTTTTTCATGGAATACTCAAATTTTGAAATTTCACTCCCAAAAAAAATATCTGTCCCTAGATACCAGTAAATTTTTATTTTAACTGTTATGCATGCACTGAACACTTTCCTAAAAACTTGCTAATCTCACATTTGTATTTTATGCCTAGTTTCGAAATAATTATTCCGGAAGTGAAACATAGGCGAAAAATCCTAATAAATCAACTCCCCGTAATACTGGAACTAAACATTCGAAGAAAAATTCAATTATTTTTATGGAACCAAATCAAAGAAATTTATAATGGGTTTGAAAGAAACAATTATACGATCCTATTTTTTCACCTTTTTGGATGGTTTTAGGTATGCTTGAGCCACTATAGTGGCTCTGTGCTCACAAGGGTTAAAGATTTTGGTCATCTGGAAATTTGAAAAAAACATTTATGAAAAATGTATTTTCTTTTAATGTGTCTATGAACAGTCCCATTTAAAAACTGAACGCAACAGCAAAATAATTGCAAATTTACAGGAACTTACACTCCGCAACCCCTGATCTAATGAATAAAACATATAATCAAATAAACATATAATCAGATTGTCCAAAAAGATAGTTTTGGCATGAGAAATTTTCGATTTGAATCGACTATTTATATAAATACATAATAAGATACTTCCAGATCTAACGATCGTGTTGAATAAAATATGATCTGATTTTGCATGCTTCAAGACATCAAAAATGGTATTATAAGAAACACATTTTTCTGAAATGATAAAAATATAAAACTGGAATAAATGAGAGAATCACACTAATTTCAGCAATAAAAAGGAGATAAAGGTAATACATGTATATATTATATGTTTTAATTAATTTTAGTGAACCACTTCTTAAATTTTCGAAAAAACTAACACAAAGTATTAGAGCGAGCAAGAAAACCAAAAATTTAAAAAAAAACAGTAACTTTGCAGTAATAACTTGGTTTTTTAGATGAAAAATAAATGTTCAATGCCAGGGAATTGTTCCTACTCTGGAGATGACGAAAATATAAGATCATTTTTACAAAACATTTTAAAATTTTTCAAGTTTATTTTTTGGATTTTTTTTTGAATAATTCTTGAAAGTTCAGAGTCATTCTTACCATAATTTTTCTCAATTTTTTTCTTATTTTTGAATAAAATGTTTTTTGTTCGCAGTTTTATTAACTAGAAACGTGGCAAAATTTTTCTGTATTAACGGTGGCCCTTATAACTCAAACGATTGATCGGCGGCTTATTAACAACATATAACTTTTCTTTTTTTACAACACAAATTGTGTTACACAATTGAAGATATGTGCAGCACATTTTTTTTTGTGATACTTTAATTTAATACCTCCTACGTTGTGGAGGTAAAAAGAAAAGCTGAGTTTAATTCGCTCATAGAGACTCTGATTAGTAACGCAAAAAATTTGGTGTAGCAGTTAATAAATTAAATAATTAGAAGAAATTTTTGGATTTCAGAAAGAGTAACAGAACAAAAGGTGATCCATCAATAAATTATTTAAATATATAAAAACATTTTAATCATTCATAACGCATATTTGCTATATATATAGACAACAAGGTCATATATTTATATACTTATCTAACACTTTTCATACACTCTGGGTAATTATTTGAAAAAAAATATTTTGAATGTCATTTTTATGAATTGTTTTTTTAAATCTTGAACATGAATCTAACAGTATTGTTTTATTAAAATTAGAAAAGAACTACTCTCATTATCAATTTTTAAGGATTATTTAAAATCTGAACAATGATCATACATGAGTTATTGTATCTTTTCAAATATTTTTCCCACTCTGATATTTTTATACTATCGCACGTAAGTTTTTAAATGAGCGTAATTTAAAAAATAACTAATGAGAAATCACACCGGCTCTAAAATATTAAATTTCATGAATACCAAAATAAATGTAAATGTAAAGATGATGAGATATTAAAGGACAAAAAAAATAAGATTCCATATTTAAAATTTGAATTGCAAAAAAAAATTTGAGTGCAAAAAAAATTATCAAGCAAAAATGCTAAAAACTCTTAATTTAAGTTTTAACCTCAAAAAGAAAATTTTAAACTTAGGGGGTGGGTGTTCGCTTTTTGTACTTTCAATCACGCCTCAGATCAAATCTAGGGCAGTTGTAAAAATCTGAGGATACTTGTTTGTAGATCTAGCCTTCGTCTAACGATTCACATCATCAAAGTCAACCTTGTTACATCACACCACCAGGTGGTGAGTCTATTCTAGAGCACTAACGTTTTTTTCAAAATCGATCTTCTTTTAGACCCCACATACGCGTACAAAGCGTCTGAAAATTTACAACAGAGTACGGGAAGAGTGAGGTTACTAATAGTTGGAGCCATTTTTTTGAATTTCGCTCTTGAATTTTCTAGAATCACTTTGTACGCCGATTTCACATTTTTTCGTCTTCAAAGTGATACTTCTCCTAGAACGGATGTTCAGAATAAGACCGGTTTTTTGAACTCAGGTAGATGAATATAGTGTCGTCAATATATTGGTCTGGATTTTTGAATTTCACCCTAGAATTCTAGAAATATGACTATAAGTAAACCAGAAATGAAAGTTCGAAAAAAAAAGTTCGTCTGATCGGAAATTCAAAGTACCACCAAATTGAAGCTGAGATTTCACTGATCAAAAGTTGGCTTACAGCTAATCAAAATTTTCCACTCAATCAGCGTCAAATTCGATCAATTAGGTTAAACATTTTTGGCTTAAAAATAATTGAAATTTCTAGAATTCGATTTAGAACATTTCCGTATATTTTTAATGTCATGCATCATCGTTTCGCGTGGGTCATATTCACCAATAAAAAATGTTCATATCATGGTGGAATACCGGTTTTATGCGGGTTAAAGCAAAAAAATATTCGAATTTTGAAAATTCATGATTTGTTTCTAAGATTTGTTTTGAAAAAATAATTGCCACCATGAGATTCCTTGGTCAACTTTAGTCATAACCGATATTAATTTAATCATAAATTAAATTCTATAAAGGGCTCAAAAAAAACGACACCCACCCTCTTAAGAACGTTTAGAACAAATATTCAGGCAAAATATACAAGATTTAGAAATAAAAGTGATCAAAAGCCCACAAACAAATACTTCCAACCACAACGATCCGAAACGATCCTGCTAAAACAATTAAAACCTTTCGACTATATATATACAAGTTTGTCGAGAAGACATAATTTGCTCAGTTTGAACCTGATGATTTTTGGTTTAAAACCATTATACAAATATACATCGGCCGTAATATACCAAGGTGGCCCAGTTTTAAATGCAAAAAAATTATTACCGGACATCCGGACCGCTACTGCCGAAAATACTCATCCGCCAGCCAATAATTTTTCGTCTATTTTTCTTCCATTTGTCGAATTTGTCTACATTGTCGAGTTGTAAGCTCGGGTTTCTTGAAAAGCAAGGAAATTGTTTGGCAAGCGCCAATGTGAGCTTTACTGCAAAGTAATCCGCATCAGTTGAAATCAAGTAGGTTGAGAATAAAGTAACGCCTATGGTTAATACAAAACATAAGCCTCGAGCAGCACATCAGCCAACACCAATTTGATTTTTCGCTGACCTTGAAAGCCGTCATAATTTTTGAGGAATTTTGGCATGAGAAATATTCCTTGATTTTTCGTGTATTATATGGCCAAGTTTAATGGTAATTCCATCATCAAATTTCTCTGTATTCAAAAAAACATAAAATAAAATAATTGACGTGTTGCGTCCACTCTATTTTTCGCTTTTTAATAATGTGCTACAAAAAGATCGATCAAAAATTGTTTTTAAAAAATTGAATGTAAAGGCATGATAATATGAACAAAAACAACTATCTTCCATCACCAATGCTTTATCAGTGGTGAATCGCCATTATTCGCCCCCCTAATACAAAAATCGAATAAAACAAATATTAACCAAGTCACGAATGAAAAGCTCAGTTTTTTTATTAAGCGTACCAATGGTACCAGTGGTACCACCCTTTCCTAATGAAATTTGCAGAAAACGTCAAGTTGAGATTCTTTAAATTAGCTATCGTTAAAAAAACGGGTACCCCTTAGACTGGAATTTTAAAATCGCCGTCCTTGACCAACTTTAAACATAAACAAAGAAAAATGATTTTCAAAGAAAATATTTTTTCGTGTTTAACAAAGCCGGTATTTTTTAACCACATAATTTCGAGATTTACACGTTTTTTATATGTAATATATTTATTTATAAGAAAAATCAAGTATAAATTTTAAAAGTGGTTCCTTGACCCTTGAGAAAAAAATCAATAAATAAATTGGCTGTGAATTTATTATCAACAAATTAGTTAGCTCTGAGCTAATAGCTCATAAAAATTTATTTTTTATGAGTAGAATTACAACTACATAAATTGGTTTTTCAAACGTTATTTTTCTAAAAAATCATCAAAATTGAGTAATCGATACAGAAAATGTACTTTGAAAAATGGTCTCCAAGAGAATTTTTTTGTCTTTCTTAAAAATGGTTCCCTAGAGACCATTGGATTCTGAGAGAGGGGATTCTGAGAAAAGTTTTTTCTCCGTGTATTACTGTATCGTTATCGGCAGTATTAAAGTCAATTTTGGCCATAAACCGTTTTGCAAATAAGTCTTCTTAATTTCATCTATAATTTTAAAATTATTATCGCGCGAATATCCGATGATTTGCGGAAAATTTTTGAAATAGTTTAAGAAAAATGAAAATACATTTTTTATGACTTTTTAAAAGAGTTTAAAAATATGTCGGCAGTGTCCACAGGGAACAACATGGGGTGAGTTTTCATTTGTATAGGGTGTTGAGCCGACCAAAAAAATAGAAGACAATTCTTCCTCCATCGCTCTGTTTGATTACACCCTAGACCTAGTCCAGCAAAAGCCATAAAAAATTGAAAACTTAACCAGCATTTTAAATAGCCGGAAAATATTTATATCGATAATAAGCATATAAAATAAACTATCTTATTTCAGTAAGTTTTATTGACTGCCATGGCATGCCATCTGCTGCGTTTATGGAACTTTCTTGACCAAAAATGTATAAGTTCGCATTTAAACTGTGTACATAATATGCAAATCATGTAAAATACTTAGAAAACGCGTTTATGATCATAACCTACCAAGAAAATTTATTAGGGAGGTTGTAGTCTACAACTTGTATGGTATGATCCGTAACCAATACCAACAGTACTGATAGTCTACTGATAACCCGCCATATCAGTTATAACAAGTAACAGTTTGGTTGAGGTTGGTTATGGCAGATAACAGTCACGTGGAAGTTTTCTATCGCTCGAGGTTCGTAGCTTCCGCACTATGTAACTAAATTGTTTCTAGCATAAGTTATTTTAAAGTTATAGGCGTTTAAACAAGGCAAATATTAGATTTGAAGCCCCTACGACCTCCTTAATGTTTACCACCGGGTGTATTACTCCCCCATTACTTGCTACTATAAAATTATCTTTTGTTCTCAGAGTTTTTTTGTCCATACGGGGTTTGTATTTTCTTTAAAAAAGCTCTTGGACGGTTGCTTGAGTAAAATAAGTTTACCAAAAACAATTCTATTGTCCTTCAAAATAAATAACTTATAAACTAAGGTAAACTGTGGTGGCAAAATCACCAAAGAGCACATATGAAAGAGAAACATATTTAAGATACATCTATAAAACGTGGTAGGCATGCATTTTCAGCTATTAAAAATTCTAGAGCGTGAAAATTTGAGAGTGAACAGAAAGTATTTTGCTAC
>SCLH01000903.1:233833-244342 GCA_004367855.1 Oikopleura vanhoeffeni
AGATACTAACGTAATCTTTGTTTTCAACTCGAAACTGCAAAGCTAAATAAAGAAATTTTCTTATTTTAATTTGACATCCTGTTCACCACTGGTGAATCACCAGATATTAACAGGAATAAAAGTTTTTGTGTGTTCGAATCTCGATAGGCCCACACTTTTTTTTAAAATTAGCCAGAAACTTTAAATTTTTTATCTTTATACAGGCCATGTATTACAAAGGGGGCCCAATATCGCCGAAAGTTTTTTACCCAAAAATTTCGGCGATATTGGGCACCCCTTTTGTACTGGGGCCTATATGGATTACCGGACCTCAGAGTACAAATCTTAAATATTTGAAAAATGCGAAATCTAAGCATTTGATTGGTTGATCCTTTCGCAACCTGACCAATGAAATCGGCCTATACCGCAATCAACGGTTTTGATTGGGTGCTAATATCTTGCGTTGTTTGTATCATTCAAATATTTAGGATTTGTACTCTGAGGTCCGGTAATCCATATAAGGGGAATTTTTTTGCTGCTTAAATATTTACTTTAGCCTTCTGAAAGACTCTGGTGCCTCAGTGGATTTTTTTTCTATGCCTCCAAAGGTTAAAAGATAATGACCCCACAAATATAAAAAAATGGCATTTTTAAAAGGACCTTTTTAATATTTACGGTGGTTGACAGATTTGCTGTAACAGCCTACTCATGCCACACATTCAGTTGGCTTACGATGCAAAAAACATTTGTCAATGTTTTCTACGGTATTCGAGGAAGGTTGATTCCTTTTAAAATAAGCTACTTTATAAATTAGTTTTTCAATTTTATATAAAATTTCCAGAATATTTATTTTTTTTGGAAATTTATTTTGATGTATTTGTTGGTCCATTTTGCTATTATAGATACAATAAAGTTGGTTCTTAGATTTCAGTGACAGGAAAGCGAGATGAGTCAATTTTGAAACAGTCACTATTAAATAATTCAATAATTATTTTTTTTTATATTCAATAATATGAAGAAAATTCTTTAATTTTTTGACTTTAGAATTTTTCTGAAGAGCTCGAAATTGTGGTTTGAGGGGTAGATGCTACATTTTAGAGAAGGATGTTTCTTAGCAATTGGAATGGGTCTTCTTTTTGCTTGGAATGTTCTTAAAATAGAAGATGAAAAAAATGTCACTCCAGCTTACGTGATAGTGCAAAATTTAGCTTTTGAGAAACTTATACAAGTGAAAAGTCCAGTTGCTCCTCTAAATTTAGAATCAAACGATACGATTTTCACTACACAATTTATACAAACAGAAAATTCAACTGCTTTTACTCAACTAATCGAAGAAAAAAATGATACTATAATTGAGCAGGGTCCGTTATTTTTCACTATAAATCATGGGAAAGGGTTGAAAATTTCTTGAATTGACAAAAATTTTTCGTGAAAATCCGTTATTACTTCTGATCCGTTTGAAGGGGGCTGTACCGTACAGCCTGTACGTCAACTCGTAGAGTCACTTCAAGCCAACTAGTTAAAAAAGTCCGTTTTTTGTTTATTATTTAACTACATATAATTCTGACGAATACTTATTTAACTACTGTATAATTCTGGAAAATATTTATTTTGGGCGACTCTCAAGAACGTTTTTTTAATTTTTGACAGGGTTGCACGTGACTTTAAAAAAATATTATTTCCGAAGTTATTTATTTTTTATTATCTACAATAAACACGTACAAATTATTATACAACAATATCAACTTCTTTTGTCAGGCAAAAAAAATTTGCCGTTCCTACCTTATTGTACGCGTTCACCTTATAAATGAAAAAGTGATTCTATAGTATAGAATCTATACTGGAGAGAAAATGAGAGTATACTCACCATTTGATCATATTTGCTCTAATGCTTTTAGTTTTTCGCTTTCTGGAGTCCTAAAAACTAGTTATAACATTTTCCACCCACAACCCCCGTTAGCGCCTTAAAATTCTTAAAAATTCGAATTAATTTATCAACCCTATGGTAAGAACTTACAAGCCAAAATATGACAATTTCAAAAGTTACAAAATTATTTTAACTCCTGAACCATGTGGAAGTGAGGTTGAATTCATTTTAGGGATAAAATCACTACATGGGAACCTTGAAAGAAGGCACCAGATCCGTAAAAGTTGGGGAAAGGAAAAATATTACAAAGAATTTCCTGCAAAAATGGTTTTTTTATTTGGAAATTCAAATGTTAAAGAATTAGAACAAGAAAATGGTGCTTTCGGCGATGTTCTTGCGGGCGATTTTATAGAATCATTTCATAATTTAACATTCAAAGATGGTATGTTGCTAACATGGGCAAAAAATAATTGCAAAGTACGCTTTTTATTTAAAGGAAAGGCAAAAAATATAGTCCGGCATACAAATAAGTGAACTTGATCATGATGTTTTTTCTTTAATTTGCGTTTTTTGGTTGAACTGAATAGATTTCATAAATATAACCTTTCATATATGGTATATCATGATATATCCTTTTCTCAAGAAAAGTGCCGTGTGGTATATTATGATATATCCTTTTCTCAAGAAAAGTGCCGTGTTCGAACCTCATTTTCGACGACCTTAGTGCCAATAAGGGGGAAACATTTTTTTTTCAGAATATTTTTTCGTCAGAATTTTTACGTCAGAATTTCATAAAAATAAAATCAGGTTTTGGTCAGATTCGAAATTATCTTTCTACTTATCTCTCTGAGGGACTGGGGATCCCCTTCTTACCGCCTGAGTTTCAAGTGAATCGTTGTTCATAATCCGATATATCTAAAAAAGAGATCCCTAGGCCTTTACTTTCGCGTTCGCGTTTGAACTTATTTTCGAAGATCTTATTGGACAACTAACTGATATCCAGTGCTCTCATTGGTCAAACGTGAAAGTTAAGGCCTAGAAATCCAAATTTTTGATAAAGCCCCTTTCAGAGCTTTTCGTCAAAAATCGGATTAAGAATTTTATTTTAGCCTGGTGTCATTTTTAACGATTCACTTTTGGCCTCGACGCCAATTGAAACTCACGCGGTAGATATTTTGTTTTTTTTAATAAAACAAATTATTAATTTGCTTGAAAGGCGACGATGATATTTTATTTAACCCATGGGGTGCCCAAGAATACATGAAAACTTTGAATGAAACTAAGCCTGGAATTTGGGGTGCTGTACTCGGTCCTGGTCAGCCCGCGGTTAAAGATCCGAGTAATAGGTATGCGGACTTAACTTGGCCTGAGAAGAAATATCCAGCTTATGTTTCTGGAGGAGGAAATATTATGAACTGGAAAGCTATGATGGTTATTCAAGTCAGGGATACACAATTGTTTGTTTTATTAAATAAACTTTATTTGACAAAGCTTGTTTTAAATTATTTTCTAATGTTTTTCAATTTGTTAACTCCGACAATTTTACTTGTAAATTTTACACACGGAGTTCACATCTTAAAGACTACACATTGTGGAACCCAATAGTTTAATAAAATATAAAATTTGAACAAAAATCTTACATCCTGAAACATAATTAAAGATCACTGATTGCTCGACCAATAAGGAACTAGCTTCAAAATAAAATCATATTTTGTCGCAAAAAGCCTACTCCTCCGTGAATTTTAAAGGTTGAAAAATGGTTTGTGGCTTTTATTAACCACAAAATACGTACGCAGGTCTGTCACTTTCGTTTTTAAATTTGAAATAAATTCGCTTCAGAATAGCTAAAAAACGTTTTTTGAGCTGATTTTAAGGGTCAGGCGCAAAAGCCTACTCTACCTTGGATTTTCTAGTAACACATTTGAAACATGTTTCAATCAAACAGCAATGAGTTCGTGAAGAGCTGTTACTATCGAAACCTAAATTTCGATGATTTTTTCTATTCCAAAACTGTACTTTCGCCTTAGCTCATTTTGCTGAACACATGAATTAAGGACCCTCGGTTTATAGATCGTGACTATTTGAAAGATACAAAAAATGCGGGATACTTGCAGCCAATTAAAAACCCGAATTGCAAAATACGCCTATGAATCGGCTTAAATTTTTGCATAAATCATATTCTCGTATTTTGCATTCTTCGGATAGTCATGATCTGTCAGCACAAGGTGTTGGCGCTTAATTCATATGTATATCCTTGGTTGTGCTTATTTTTATTGGTCATTTTAAAACTTAGGATTTTTTTGTCGAAATTAAAATAAAAATTTAATATGCTAATTTTGATATTTCTTATTTTAAACCGTTTTACTAAAAACAGTTGGTATATATCCTTTTCCCAACGGAACTACATCTCAAAAACGTTTATTTTTTTTTCGATAATAATAAAACTTTATTGACAAAAGATTTGAAGTTACCCCAAAGTGTCCCAAAGTCTAATCACCAATGCATAAGTAAGACAACATTTGTGGGATTCGGACACGCGCTATAGAGATAATAAACGTTTTTGAGATGGATTTCCGGTGGGAAAAGGATATCACCAACCCAGATCTACCAAATGTTTGAAATACTTTTTTAAACAAATCAAAACAATTTCGCAAGAAACGTGTCCATTAATACTATAATATAATTTTCGTTTTTTGTTAATTTGATTCAATTTATAAATGTATTTAATTTCTTACTTTATGACACTCCACACGTTTTATAGGCGGCGCTCATTGGTGGAAAAATCAGTTATTTTCAAAATTAATATAAAATACGCTTTGCCCCAACTCATTGGTAGCAGTGAAATATAGTTTCAATTAATTTGCTATCCTTTAACAAAGAACAAATTCCCTTGAATCCTATAACTTCAATAGATGACGCCTTCATTGGAATATGTATGTTGAAAGGTGGTTGGACGAAAGAAATTCATAATTCCCAAAAATTTAAATCTTGGGGGTCCACTTCTTTGGGTTCCAAAGATCACATATTCGATATCTGTTTTATGGCCAACAATGTTATTTATTTTCACAAATTTATTAATAAACAACTAGCTAAGGGATAGAAACTCGATAATTCTTAACACTGCTTTTCTCGGAAATTTTGATTTAGATTTTTTAAACCCTTATCAGACTGTTTTTGGTCGCGTTTTGCAGAATATCAGCATATGTGCTCAACTGATGCAGTAAAAAATGGCGAATTACAATTGAAATCGGAAGCCTTGCTTTGTAAGTTGTTTCCTAAAAATGAAATTCTCGATATAAACTTGAAAATATGAATTGCTTTTTAAAATTTGATCAAACGGGGAGCATTCGTCTCATTTTTTTGCTGTTTTGATAAACTTTCGCATCTTCGATTCAACTTTTGTAAAAAATGGTGCTTGGCATAAAACCCTTCTTTAAAAATTCATCGACTCTGAATTTTCGCATCAAATCAGTCGGATATTATTAATAGCCTAATATGTAAAAATTATATTATTATTAAATTTAGTATTTCTTTCGGCCACTAGGGGCGTAAATCAAAAATCAAAGCCGACCAATTTGTGAAGATAGAGTTTCTCACGCAAAAAAATAAAATTTCGTAAAAAATGGATAAAAGAAGGCAAAGTTGATCCTGAATGAAAACGAACGTTTTCAAATTTTTTCGATAGAACAACGGTTCGTGTAAATTATTAAAATATTTATACTGCACCATCTACCACATCAGCAACAAGTTTTAACCATTAAGGCTCACAAGAGATTTTCGAAAGACTTGGGCGATTTATGATATCTATGACTTCAAACAATTTTGTGCTTAGGTAACTTTTTTTTTAGAACACCCGGCTGAGGTTTTGACACTCTCACTTGAGAATGGAACAAGATATTCAGAACGGATTTTTGCATCCAATAGACAATAAAAACTCCAAGACCAAATGTTTTTGATTTTCCGACGGATGTCCGGTTATACTGAAATTTACCGGTAATAATTTTAAAACGTCGATTCTGAGGAACACCACACATTCTTCGAAACTAATTTTTTGGAATTTATAACAACTTTTTCGTCATAATTTTTTTGGCGATATTCTTTTTGTCATCTGACACCGTAAAACAGGGCCAATTATTTTATATATGAGGAAATTTCAGCAATTGGTAACTTCTCCTTAGTGTAATGATTAACGTTTTGAAGTTTGACGGTGATTGGTTAGAGTTCGAATCTTGGCATATGCATACTTTTTTTTTAATATTTTTTTTCATTTTTTCTTGAATAATAGAGTTAGCGCAGTCCGACCATAAAAAGGTTGCCCATTTTGTTTACTTGTTGTTGAAATTTCCTTAAATTCTCTAGAACTCGTTTCGTATTTTCACATTTTATTATTGATTGATATATACTGTATGAAAGATACATTTTATTATTTTTTTTTTTAACTCTTAAAACGTCGAAATTAATTAATAAAGAAAACCTATATGCACAAATTAAAGTTCATCGTGATCAGAAAAAATTCTAAGACATTTTTTCCATTACATCATAGCCCGAAATGATCACGTGACCGTAATTTAAGGAATAAGGTTGGTAAAAGTAGTACTGTTTTTTTCCAAAAATTGCTTAATCAATTTTGAAAGAAGTGAAGTGGTTTTTTTAGAAGTTTTTAAGACTTTTTTCCCCATTACACCAAAGTCCAAAAGCCATCACGTGACTTCAAATTAGGAAATAAGGTTTTGGTGAAAGTAAACAAATAGTGATCAAATTACGCCAAAAATTTTTGAGTACTTTTCAAATCTTACTGTATATAAGTACTATATATTTTTTTCAAAAGTACTCAAATCATGCGGAAACCCCTTAAAAGAATCGTAACGAATTTCTAAGACTTCATTTGCATTACAGTATGGCCTCGGTTTAAAATAGAGCATTTCCAGAAGTCAGAACTTTGGAAAAAAATGATAAACAAAATGAGACGCCTACTTGATCGCGCCTACGTGATGTTCTCTTTTTATTTTTCAAACACAGAAATTAGATTCCAAATAATTTAAGAGTCATTATACTAGAGAATTTTGAAGAAAACATATAATTATGTTTAGACAGACTGATAGAAATTATTTGAAGTTTTATATGAGGTAATTGCAAATATAAATTAAGGTTTAATTTCATCTCATTATTGCACTTTATAGTCGAGTAATAGTAAATTTCGCAACTTTTTGTTTTCTTATCCTTATTAAATGCCTTTAAATTCGTTAAAATTTTATTTTGTTATTTTATTTGTATAGCAATTGCTGAATATTATTTTAAGCTATTGAAAATGTATGTTGATAATGAAACTTTGCTTATATGGCTCGATCTATAGAATGGTCACTAGTTGCCGGAAATCGAGTCTGGGTACAGATTCATGTCTAAAGTCTACGATTTTGAAGCGGAGTTTTATAAATTTGAAAATAGAACTTAAATCATGTACTTCAATAAACATAAAAATTGCAAACTTTTAATAAAATGGAAAAATTTTAAAAACGTTTTCAATTTTTCAAAATAAAGTTTTTATTTTCATTAAATTTCGTGAATAAATTTTAAATACCATTTTTTCAAATATACAATTTTTAAATTTCCAAATAATGGTTGAAATTAAGAATGTTCAGAGATAAACTGTTAAATTTTAAAAAATTAAAACTTCTCGATTTCTTGAAAAAATAAGAAAAATCAAAATCTAGTTGAATTTTGAAGAAAAACCGTCCAATTTTGAAAAAAGTTTCATATTAAACAAAGATTCAACTATCAGAAATTTTCAAGATTTTCTAAAAACTTTCAAAGTTTTTGAAAATTATTGAAAATTCAAAATTTTTTATCAAAATTTAAAGAATGTTTTCAAATTATGAACACTAACAAATTTCTAAAGAAAATTTTAAATTCCAAGATGATGTTTTTAATTTTTGGGAAAATTGTCAATTTATTGAGAATTGTCAATTACGTTTTATTTTCTAAAAAAATTCTCAAATTTTCAAAATAACTTTTAAATTGTTTGAAAAACTTTTAATTTTTCTGATAAATTTCAAAAGTTTTCAGAAATTTTTTGAATATCAAAAAATTTTAATTTTAAACATAATTCAAATTTTTGAATTAAAAAAAATTGTCAAATTCTTCATATTATTACAATTTAACCCTCTTTTAAATATAAAATGTTTTTTAATTTAATTATAAAATGTCGTTTTAATTTCACTTTTCATTAAGTTTGGAAAATATTTTTGAAATTGAGTTAATTAATACATTTTCTTGAAAATCAAAATAAAAGTTTAAAAAATTCGAAAGTAATAAAAATTTCTTGGCAATTTTCTGAAAAAATTAAAAGTTTATGAAAATTTTGAGAATTTTTCTCCAAATATTTTAAAAGTTTTTAATTTGAAAATTTCGAATAAGAACCAATGAACCATGAAAAATGGTGCAAAAATAGAAAAAAATGAGCCCACATTCGGCCGAACGCTGATAACGATGAAGTTAAATTCTCTTTATTTTTGATTTTCATCAGTCAAATGATGAGAATTCTGAATAACGATAGTTGATTTAAATTCATATTATATCTAAATTGAGATCCCCAGGCTTCTCGATTCGCGTTCGAGTTTCACTTTTTTGACCAATTAGAGCTTCGAAAAAAAGTTCAACCACGAACGGAACCGAGGGGCCTGGGATCACGTGAAGAGTTGTTTTTCAAGATGCACAAGTTTTGGGATATCAGCTCTGCTAGTTTATTCAAAAATAGCTTCGTTAACTGTCAAAATTAGCGACACCCCTTAGGGGAGTGGATGTCGCTGATTTGAGCCTCTTCCAAGGTCATTTTCCGCCAAACTAGCAAAGGTGATATTCCAAAACATTTGTAACTAACAAAACCAACCTTCGCGGTAATTTGAACTTGACAGTAATCTGATACTATCCCACTTACGCCGACACCTACGCTTTTAAAAAACTTCTTAAAAAGACACGCAGTTCGTACCTACTCCTTCAATTTTCATCATTTTGTATTATTTTTGTGTCAGGCTCCGGACAAGCCTAACAATATTCAAAAGCGCTTTTGTTTTAACATTTTGCTTTCAGCGGTCAAAACGCGAAAAAAACAAAAATTTTGAAATGGTCAGTTTTGGAGGCTCAGGCAAAAGCTATCTCCTCCACCAGTTTGAGAGATACAGTTTCGACTTATTCTGCACTGAAAGCACAAGACTTGATTACCAATGAACTAGAGAGTTTTTGAAATTTGCTTCGGGGTTCTCTGGGGACCATGTCAACTTTCATTTTTAGCCAAATTGTTTAAAATGGTCAGTTTGGGGAGGCTCAGGCAAAAGCTATCTCCTCCACCAGTTTGAGAGATACAGTTTAGACTCATACTGCATCTGAAGCACAAGACTTGTTTGACAATGTACTAGAGAGTTTTTTTTTGAAATTTTGATTCGGCGTCTCTTGGGGCCATGTCAAATTTTTATTTTGAGCCTTAATTTTTGACAAATTTAGAAACAAACACTTTTAAAGATTTTGGTGTAATTTTTAACTCTCGTAGCGTCAAAAGAAAACAAATTAACGCACTTTCAATTTAAATCATAAATAAATCAATAATTTTAGTTTTCGTTTTTTGGCCGCCGAAAGCGAAATTTAAACAAAAGCAATTTTGCATTATTTGTTAGGTTTCTCCGGAGCCTGACACAAAGAATAATACAAAATGATGAAAATGGAAGGAGTTAGGTACGAACTGCGTGTCTTTTAAGAAGCTTTTTAAAAGCGTAGGTGGGATTGTATCAGATTACTGTTGAGTTCAAAATTACCGCGACGGTTGGTTTTGTTAGTAACAAATGTTTTGGAATATCACCTTGCTAGTTTGGCGGAAATGACCTTGAAGAGGCTCAAATCAGCGACACCACTCCCTTAAGGAAGGTGCAAGTACTATCAGAGCATCTGATACCTCAACCTACGAGCTAGTCCGATTCGATCACCGATCGCATCAGCAATTTCAAATCGGGCCTCCGACCGATCAACTTTTTTCCCAGCTCGGGTCGATCCGATCAGCAAAAATTTTGAGGCCCGAAATTTCCGATCCGATCCGAATCGGATCATCCGATCAGCAAAATCTGCTCGGATGCCCTTCCCTGGTTTCGACTTTGTTTCGAGAGCTTCCTCTAGAAGGCGCGACTGGCGCGAGCACGATAAAATCAGGTTAATTTCCCTTGAAAGTATACTCGCCTCAATCGCGCAATTTTCGCATTCTGATTTTCTCACAATACCAAATTAATCACAATATATTGGCCACAATAATATATCGAAATATCTGATCGAGGTCAAAGACGAACGCTAAGGGATGGGGCAGGTGATCCCTATCTTAGATATGACAAAAGGATTTTGCCAAAAAAATTCCGACGAAAAGTGTATCAGATGCCAAAAATTGGCTTCGAAGAAGTGCGATGTTCTCAGAATTGACTTTTAAACTTTTACCGGTCAATTTCCGGTATAACCGGACATCCGTCGAAAATAAAAAATTTTGGTCTTGGAGTTTTTTATTGTCTGTTCAACTCTGTTCAGACTCTGTTGGATGCAAAAGACAGTTTGTGAATATCTTGTTCGTCTCAAATGAGAGTGTCAAAACCTCAGCCGGGTGTTCTAAAAAAAAAGTATCCTTAATGATTAAA
>SCLH01000903.1:253463-282298 GCA_004367855.1 Oikopleura vanhoeffeni
GAAACTTTTTGTTTTTCCATGTCAACCAGTTCACCGGTAACAGAGCTTTGAAATTACCGTTTTTCTGAGGCAAAACATGGAATTATCGAAAATAATTTTTTTCGGAAATATGCCGTACGAAAATTTTGTTATTTTCACACTTCTTTGATTCTTTGCCGATGGATTACCGGACCACAGAGTACAAATCCTAAATATTGAAAAATGCGAAATCTGAGCATTTGATTGGTTGATCCTTTCTCAACCTGACCATATGAAATCGGCCTATTCCGCAATCAAGAGTTTTGATTGGGTGCTAATATCTTGCGTTGTTTGTATCATTCAAATATTTAGGATTGTACTCTGAGGTCTGGTAATCCATATAGAACCGATTTAGAAGAGAAATACATTTCGATTAAAATAGGTGAAAAAATTGTGCCTGTTGAGATTCGAACTCCTAAACTTTCGGTTTAAAAATCAATTACCGTTGACTGGAAAATAACAAAAAGTTTTCCATATCACAAATTACTTGGCTAACAGATGGACCGTTTGTATGGCTTTCAAATTATTATGCTGAAAAGGGGTTGTTCCTTTAAAAAAAACTACCTTAGTCCTGAGATTAAGGATAGACTTAAATTTTAGTATTTAATTTACATTTTGACTTTATTAACCCGTAATAGTGACATTAAAGTGACCTTCAACTACGCATGTGTAAGTGTGAGAAAATGACGTCAGAACAATATATAATAAGAGGAAATTCGGGATTGAATTTTCTAAATCGTGACTTTCTCAGAAATAACCGGCATTTTCCGTCTTCAATCCATAGGTTTTTTCCGAAATAAACCTACCTACGCAATTTATCGAATCACTTGTAAAGAAAAAAATTTACTCAAAGACGTCAGATAAAAATTGAAAATGGAACAGATTCAGAAATTTTTTCAAAGAAGTGACTTCCTCAAAGTAACCTGCGATTTCTGGGATCTCAGGTCTTTTCAAAATCTTGTGTGTGGGGGTTAAATATGACTTTCAAATTGTGTCAATATATAAAATTGTCAACTGAATTTATTGAATATGACACTCAAGGTCATATCATAAAATTTTCAAACTAATTTTTGACAATTTCACTCTTTGAGAAATTACCTCGTATGTTAAATTCCGGATCGGGAGACGATTCCGATCTTTCCTTTTTGATGAATGTGTCCTGGCATAATACCGATTTTACATTGTCCTGTGCGATGTACCTGGACAATTTGGGCCGATAAGACGGGTTTGTCTTGTTGGATTAGAGCACTCTTTACTCGAACCATATCCTGAGCTGGAATACCTAGAGAAAATTTATGAGACTGAAATTCCAAAGTCTGAATATATGCGAAAATTATTTTTTGACATTACATGTGATAAAAATACTGTCGTTTTGAGAAGTCCCTTTCAAGAATGATTCATTATTTGAAATTTCACCTTAAGGGGGTATGCGACTCTGATTTGACATTTTCTCGGGATAATATACTGAAAACTAACAGTTCATGAGAAAACCGAAAATGCTCATTTGTAGATCTATCCTTCATCTTTGCGAAAAAGTACATCACAAATTATTTTTGACCGTTACACCAATAGGTACAGTATCGTAACAAGGTGAAATTTCCGAACTGCAAAAAACTATCTCCTCCCAGACGGTATATCAAATTAGCTCAAATTTTCACAGATCACGTAACGGTAGTATGTCAATCTTTGATTGTCGAGCTTTTTTTATCCGGCGACGGAACAATTCTAGAACGCCAAATAACTGACGATTTTTCACAATTTCAGATTCAAAATCTATCTCCTCCTTGATATATTTGCAAAATGCTCAAATTGTTTCAGTCTTCCTAAGAACAATTGTGGGGACCACCGTCGGGTTTTTTTGCAATGTTCCAGCTTAACTTGAAATATGAATTTTTTTGGTCATTTTCCAAAAAAATTCGAAAAAAAAATGCTTCAGATTTTTTCGAAAGTCTACTAGGCTCAAAAGAAGCTAGTGAAACCACTGATGAGAAAATTTGGCTTACGTCAAGTCGATATTTTGAAGTTTTAGTGGTCAAATTTGAGCAAACGTTATTTTTTAACTTATCTTCAAAAAATACTTAAAAAAAATCGAAAAAATGCGTTAATTTCGAAAAAAAATTTTTGATGATTGGGATCTTGGTACACTTAATCATCCCGTATGCAATTTGGAGCATTGTTTAATGCCTCTTTAATGGCCATTTATGCCTTTATTAAATCAGAGTCGCATACCCCCTTAAACGACTCGTAAATAATTATTTCGATTTTTCCATAATTTGACCCCAAGAAGCTTTAAAGTTTTTATGTTCATGTTGTATTCATTTGACTTCTAAAATTTTTATAAATAATTCCGTTTTTTTCAATTTTTATTTCCATGTTATTGAAGTTTGACTCCAATAATTCCTAAAAAATATAACTGGTAATTTGACCCTAAAAGTTTCAGATAACCATTCTGTTTTTTCCTGAAATTTGACCCAAAGAAGGTATTAAAATTTTGTTTTAACCTTCATAATATTCAAAATAAAGTTTTTGATTGATCGTGTTTTTTTGGCGGCGGCATATTTATTTTATAGATTTTTTAAAATTACATAAAAAAGGTAAAAAAAATAAATTTTATTTAAAATATATTTGTGTTTTTTATGTAATTTTACAATGGAAATCCATGCTAAAGATACCCTCGCCTTTTTAAGTTTAAACTTAAAAATATTTTTTCAATTCAGTTGAGCAGGTTTACCTTCGGTAATACAGACGGCGAGGCCGATTTCAGATTCGATAGCATCAAGAATAGCGTTTGCAGCGAATCGTGGTGGGACATAAATAACAGTAGCGTCGGCTCCGGTGGCTTCTCGTGCTTCTTTGACAGTGTTGAAAACTGGGACACCAAGATGAGAGGAACCTCCTTTACCTGGAGTTACACCACCTACGACATTAGTACCGTAAGCCAAAGCCTGCTCAGAATGATAAGTTCCTTGCTTTCCAGTGAAACCTTGAACAATCAACTAAAAATAAACTTTTGTCAGATTTTGCCCATATGGAAATTTTGAAAATTCTAAAAAAATCGAAAAGAAAACGAGATTTTTGCAAATCGAAAAGAGTATTGTTTTACATTGAATGAATAAAATAAATCGAATTCGGCCGTCGCAACTTTTAATTTTAGTGAAAGTTATAAAAGTTGGATTATTTTTATTCGAATTCTATTAAAAACTTGAAAAAATATAATATTTTCATTCATTTTGTTTCCGCTAGACTTATCTTTAAATATAAATTTTTATTAATTTCCAAATTGCATAAAATTTACAAAAAAATAAATTTTGTTCCAATTATTTTTCCAGCAAATTTATTTAATTTAGAAATCTTTCAAAGTACAAAAAACAAATTGGTGAAAAAAAAATGAATTTTTTTCCGTTTTTTATGCAATTGAAAATGTTTATGCTAAAAATACCTTCACCATTTTTACCCCTGAAATTACCTTTGTGTTGGTGTTGATGGCCAAGTTAGGTCTGGTTACATCATAGATAAGAGATCTAGCTCCGGTTCGGAAGACGTTTTGTGCGATCAATTTCATACTAAAAAATCCAAAATATTTAACAAAATATAGTTTCCAAGGTTCTACAGTTTTTAGGCAAAGGAAAGGGCAGTGAATATTTTAAAGAAATCAATATTAAATAAAGCACAAACCAGCATTGCCAAAATTTCCAAAAAATATGAAAGGACAGGTATATTTTTAAGATTTTTGATTTCAAGCAAAACTGATAAGGGTGGATACCGATGGGTCCACAATAGGCCACAGTTCAACGATTTTTAGGAAGTATTTGCTTAATCAACATTTTTGGAAAATTAGAAAAATAGAGAGGCAAATAATATTTTGGAATCACAGTACAAAAAAAATATCCTAATCTGTGATTGGTCAAAAAAAATGCGCGGAAAAACTCGGAAAATCTGCAGAAAATCGGGTCAAAGACATTTATTAGATATTTGACTACCCAACATTGACCTATAAATTAAATTGATACTGTAGGGTCACGGAAGACGCCAATTTAAAAAATAAAATCCTTGGGATTTTTTTAAGAAATGCAGTAGCACCAGACAATTGGCGGAAAATCCGATATGTTAATAAAATAATTTTGATAACGTTTTTAAGATTGAAATTTTTTTACACTCTGTACTTTATTTGCTTGCGAAATGCCAACTTGCTGTGAATGAAATTCCCCCAATAAAAATGACAACTAAGTTTATTATATTTTTAAAATCACGTCATCATCGATTGCGCCGTTTTAAACATATAATGCGCATATTTACAATTTTTTAATTGCGGGAATTGTATTCAAATGTCAAAAATAGTACTCGCTGGTTTCGCTGAAGCCGTCCAAGCAAAAAAAAATAATCTTGAAAACTTTCTCATTATATTTTATTAGAATATCGGATTTTCCACCAATTTTTAAGTACAATCAATTTTCTTTAAAAATTGCAAGGATGTATATTCACGTTTGTATATTCATGAACTTGAAGATTAAAAAAATTTTCCTAAAATTAAAATTTTCGCCTAATAAGCTATATGTCGCCTAATAAGCAATCGGAAATTCCGAATAGAAATAAAATGCAATTTTTCTAATTTTCCAAAATATAGATAAAAGTAATAGAAATTTGGGTTCACTCAATTTTTTTTGAGATGGAACTCAATTGGGTTTCGTAATACGTGATATTGTTGCATTTTCTCGTTGTTGATTAATAGTAAAAGTTATAATCTCTCTTAAACTCTTTCCAAATTGCTCCAATACTGCACTATCACTTTCCATTTTGGATGCATTAATTTTCTGAAGGAAATTGTTAACCTTTGGACTCAGTTTGTCAAATTTCTATAGTTTTTTGGCGGAGTCTTTTTATTTCATGTTTTTAATCAATTTCGAAAATTAAGAAAAAAAATAACTTTTAGCCAGTTTGGAAAATTGCAGACTTTTTTAACTCAGCTCATTGGTTGAACCCAGTGCTAAATACACAGAGAAATTGCTTGTTACTTTATCAGATGTCTTGCATAAAATTTTGATTATATCTATTATGATGCCCTAGTAACTTAAAAATCTTATTTGCCGCTTAAAAGAATATATTGACATCTTTTTATCAAACATTTTTTGGAATTTAAAAACGAAAAACTGTCCTACAGTCCTAGTAGAAGAGAAAGCTGTCTGAAAAAATTTCCCAAAAAAAATCTGACAAAAAGTTGTATTGTGGTTTTGGAAAAGCAAACAGGCCTCAAAATATCATTTTGTCCTCTTATACTGTCAGTGTCAGCTTAGATATTTTGTCCGCTGACCTTATTTTGGTTTTCTAGACAAAAATGCGTATGTTTTGTTCATTTTGTCGGCTTGGATAAAACCTACAGTACTCGAGGCGAAAGTATAATCAAAAGTTTATGTGCCGTGTTATCAAAATTTGAGATTATGAAGTTCAATTACCGGTAAAACGGATATCCGGTGAAGTGACAAAAAATCTATGTGTAATTATCCATTGACTCCTAGATGCAAAAATTGATTCTTCTGTTTAAATATTTTCTCTACTTTTAGCGTTCTCTGAGGTTAAAAAATGAAAACAAAATATTATTATTGAAATGCGAACGAAGATAAGGTCAAAGACACCTTTTTATATATAAGGAGGTAGGGGTTGATAAAGAACACAAAAATTATATCTTTCGTAATCTAGTAAAATTTCTAGAAATATTTAATATCAAAGTTTTTTTTATTTCTAGGCGGGAGTCCAAAGGTCACTCTGAATCAAGTGACAAAATAAATTTCTACATTTAATTCAGCACTCTTATAGACCACACTTACCTCGTATATTATGTAATAAGAAAAAACAATCAATAAATCAAACTTTTTCTAAGTTCAAATAAGTCTTCTAGAGATTTTAAAGGGTGATAAATTAGTAGAATTTTCGAATTTTTCTTTGCAATAGATGGGCTAGCTAATTTTTTTTGAATATTCTTCAAAAAACCGGTTCAGTTTTAATCACAGGTGCCATATTGTCTCATATCATTGACTAGGGTCTACCAAACTAAACATGCTGATTACAAATTTTTAGGGGTAATCGCCTCTGAAAAAAACGATTCCGAGAAAAAAACTTAGAATTTTAGCAAATAAAACATCTTATATTGGTTTTTCATCAAAATGGCCGTTTAAAATTATCTCAAGAATACGAATAGCGGACTTTTAGCCGATTTTCACTGGTAATAATATGAAAATTTTATCTCATATTTTTTCAAGTGGAATTGTGCTCTTGTTTTTTCTCCTATTTTAATCAATCCGCAAGTTAAAGAGTTACAATTTTGCCCGTTTCTCTTTCCTAAAAATATACTCAGAAGAGATATGACTTGAATGAATACTATGGAAACCGGATATTTTTGCGGAAACTTTCTTGTGTTAAGAATTGTCTAATTTAAGAACTTTTTACCTTATTTTTAGCTGATTTGAAATTACCTGTTTCGTTTTTGCCGCTTTTATGAGACAGTGAGTAGCAGCACAGATAACAGGACCAGTAAGGTTGGTTTGTATGACACGTGAAACACCGATTCGAGCCCGTTTTGAACTTGGAGCACCATAATCAGCAAGGGGACTTAAAATAAATTTGATAATATACACCAGGACTCAAATAGTTTTTCACCGGGATAATATTTTTTAGCAAAAAAGATAGTTTAAAAAAACATTTTGGTAACTGAAAGCATTTTTGAAAAAAACATTTTCTATCAATAAAAAAGATATTTTTTTACAAAAAAATATTTTTTTACAAAAAAATATTTTTTTAAACAAAAAATTTTTTCTAACAAAATATAAATGTATAAAATTTTAAAGGAGGCTGGGGCGTCGATATATGGTCTTTTTTACACATTTTCAAGTGAAGTTTCTGAGAAACCTGGCTTCAGAAATATTTTTTTTTCCAAATATGTAGTACAAACTCTTATGAGGAAGTGCCAGTACTATTTAGAGCTCTAATACTTCAACCTACGCATAAAAATGGTTTTTAGTAGGCGTCCTTAAAACTACAAAAAGCCTATCCTCATTCATTTCTCATTGCATTTTTTCTTGTATTTTTGCAATTCAACTTCCAAATATGAATGCGCATCTCCGAGCAAAAGCCTTTTTGGAAGTTTTGCCTAGGTGTCAATACAGCTTAATGGGGAGCCTCACGCAAAAGCTACTCCTCCTTGAAAAATATATAGAAATTTTTTAATTGTGCATCAAATTCACCGCAAAGCCTGGATTAAGGTCCGAGCGAAGAGTTTTTTTCTGATTTTTTTTTCCAAATCTCAGGACCGACTTGTGAATTTCTTTTGTTTTTGTTGAAATTCTGACTATAAATTTTCTAAAACGTACTTTATTTGAAAAAATTCAAATTTCAGAAAAAATCCTGGAAGTTAAAAAACTCAGTGACAAAATTCCTTACAAATAGGGCAATCAAAAAAGTTATCTGAGATTTTCAATTTACTTCACCCTTAATTTAACTTTAATTTCAACCCCCGAAAAACCGACTTTTCTTTGAAAAAATCTAAAAACCTGAAAAATCTTATTAGTGAAAAACTTGGCAGAAAATTCTCTACAAATAGGTATCAAAAAATTTACGTGAAGCTGAGATATCGCCGCCACTCCTTTAACCCCACCTGCACGAGATGTCCTACCCCCCACTGCACGAGAGTGTTTCAGAACCAACATAGACTATGTGACATAGATGGGTGCACGGTCAAAAATTTAAGTTTAAATAAATATTTTCATTTACAAAGTGTTCGCCTACGTATTTTTTTGTCAAAATGACAAATTTTTTCGAAACTTTTCGAACATTTTTATTTTTCAGAAAATAGCAAATTTTTATTGTGAGTTACGATCTTTGCCACAAGAAAACTAAAAAATTGAGCTGATTATGCTCAAAACGAAATTGGTGCTGAAATGAGGGTTTTTGAAAACTCACTTTCTGAACACTAAATGGCCAAAAAAAAAATTTTTGCTCGGAATCGGCTTTTTCGGTGGCGATTCCCCCGATGGCAAAAAATGTTTTAACAAAAATTGCATCCAAATAATGCATTTCGGTCTGATGAGAAATTTCTAGAACTCACCAAAATTCTTTGAAATTAAAAATAAGGGGAACTATCGGGGGTCTGTTCCGATATTCCGCCGGCCAGAATGACACTTCCCCAAAATATTTTTGGTCTCTGTGTTCGAAAAACGCTCGTGCAGGTGGGGGTTCACAAATAAAGTTTGTCACAAAACCAACATTTTAAAACAAAAATTGTGAATAAAAAAACTCGTTCAGCCTAACTCGTGCCCAGGGTACACGGTACAAAACTGTTTGCCAGGAAAAAAAATTGAGTCGACGTTTTAAACTTTTTTAAGAAACTAATAATTGCCGGTAAAAACGGTTCAGTAACTACACTTGTCCCGTATTTAAGAAATTGATTTTATGACCTACAGCATGTCAAATTTTTGCTTGCGATCGTAGTTTTTTGATCAAAACTGATTGAATCGGTTTATCAGTCGATACGAATTTAAATTTGCTAAACACCTACGTGTTTGTAAATTCAAACGTTTTGATTGGTGTCGGTGAGCAAAAAACTTAGATTGCAAGCAAAAATGTGACATGCTCTAAAATTGCAGAACTATTGTAAAATTTTAGGCATCTAAAAAACAGACATATCTATCTTGCAAAAATACAAGGCAACTTAATTTTGGCCGGAAATTTTATTTTTATCCCAGGTAGAATTTGCCACGCTTCCCGATCCGCATAACGAGAATCTTTCGCGTGCATGCCTTGCTATTTTAAAGCCGATTTAAACTGGTCAAATGCCGTAAAATTGTTTCCATTATTTTTTAAAAAAAAAATTTTAAATTTTTTAATTACAATTTCGAATTTTTCCAGCCTCGCACCTTACTTGTGAGTCATAATTACTGAGTTTATGTGTTTTGAAAAATTCAATTTCTTATGTTTACTTACTCATGATCTTCTCTATTTTTGCAACCCATACAATTACACAAGTCGCAACAAGCAACTCCTGCTTGGTAACATTCGCAATACTTTTTCAGGCATCCGGATCGTTTACAATTGCAACCCTTTAAATGCTTGCCTTTTTTGTTCACCTGTTTCCCAGTTTTTGCAACTTTTGGCTAAAATAATATACGATAAACATTTTATAAAAACTTAAATTTTTATTTGAAATATGACTCCAAAATTAGTTGCTTCAATACGTCTCCAAAATTAAAAATTTTTGAAATATGACTCCGAAATTAATTGCTTAAATACGTCTCCAAAAAATATTACTCAAAATTAGTCATAAAATGAACATTTACACAAAAACATCAAGCTTAAATTTTTTCGTAATATGACCTCTAAATTTGTTTTATTATTTTTTGAAATATGACTGATATTATATGAGTCTAAAATTTAATTATTTTTTAAGAAATATGACTCAAAAATCAAGATTATTTATTTTTTGAACCTTGACTCAAAAATTAATTATTTTTTTGGATCAAAATATGACTCCAAAAATATTATTTTTCTCAAAATATGACTCAAAATTTCGTTTTTAATATGACTCACTATCTAATTTAAATATCACTTAATTAATTTTTTGTAAATAATGACTTTTAAAAAGCTCACCTTGAAAGCGTCTTCATTTCTATCAAGAGCAAGTCTGACGGCTTTTTGCCTAACATCGTTATACTCTTCTTTATTATGGCAATGGTTACATTGACAAACCGGCGAACAATACTCCCCACGCCTAAAGCATTCACAGTATAACTTTCAAGGGATTAAAATAGAGGTTTTATGTACTCAATTTGTACGACAAAGTAGGGAAAACCTCTTATTGGTAGGGTTGCGCACGGTGGAATTTTCGAAGTTCAAACCAGGGGTTTCAACTTTAGTCTTAAGAAAATTATCGAAAAAAAANGAAACTCAAAATAATAAAAAAAAAATATTTTTCAAAAAATTATTTTTCGAAAGAATTGAACGGCAATTTAACCCAAATAGAGTCGACAAAGACAAATCGATCAAATATAGAACATAAGGTGGTACTGATTTTGAGTTTTCAGCTGATTAGCAATATTTTTCACATTTTACTGCATATATTTCGACGCGCGGCGATATGAATAATTGTTTTGTAAGCGATCAAGATATCATATTTCAAATTTTAGACCAGCTTTAAATAGCTAAAGTTTCACTCCTAAATTTGTAACTTATATGCCATTGTGAAAAATGTATGGTTTTTCAAGAAATACAAGGTGAGTGAACCTCTTTTTTCTCTCGCAGTTATCTAGTTTACAAACTTCGAAATTTAAAAATGTTACGTGTTGTTCACTTAATTTTATTCTTGATCTCAATCAGTGACAAATAAGTAAATTGATATATTTCTCAGTTTTCCCGTGATAAGCGCTCAAAGTATTGCCTTTAGATAGGCTTTTGGGTGTGAGGCGAAGTTCTCGTTTCTGGGTGTGAGGAGGTTAAGAAAGTTTTATCTAATTTTCGTTCTGAAAAAGTTTCGGTAATTAAAATTGACGATAATTTATATTTGATATCAAAAACTCCAATTTAAAGCAAAAAATTTTACACCCTCCCTTTAGACACTTGGATTTGGAGCAATTGCAACCTCGATTTGGGTTATTTGTGGCACCGGGGGCAGATAATGATATTTGACCAGTAGATGGCGCTACAGAGTTGGGTCCAGAAGGTAGAATATTGTATTGAGAAGAAGAATGGAACGACGATTTTGCAGGTTCATTTTCAAAAGTTTGCTTTCGCTAAAAAAGTTACATATTAGGGTCTGTTTCATTGAGATGCCAATTTTATTTTGGTGGCATACCCTAGAACTGGCACATATGTTCTTTCTGAAATTATGAGTCACAATATCGATAATTATCCCTATTGCGCCTTTCTCAGCACGCGTCATGACTTTGAGCCAGTGTCCAATCCCAATACTCGATTGTCGACTTAATTCAAGAATCCCGCGATATAATTGGTCACTTTCTCAAAGTTATGACGCGTGCTGAGAAAGGCGCAATAGGGATAATTTTCGATATTTAAACATGACACAGGAGAGCCGGATTTTTTTATTATTTCCGGTCAAAAACAGAAATCGAAAATCCGGATCTGCCATTTTGTTTGTAAAGTTATATTATTACTTCAAATTTCAAAAATATTGTATGTACTGTAGTAAAGTGTCTTTAGTAGGACGCGCCCTAAGGTAGCTTTTTTTGAAGGTCACCCCACCCTTTGCCCACATGCCATTTTTTAACAAAGCAAGATATTCCCAAACGGTTTGCTCTATCCAACAGCCAAGAAAAAACTCAACGACCATGGATTTTTTACCGGAAGTCCGGTAATACCGGAAATCGACCGGTGAAAATAAAAATGACGATTCTGAGAAAACTGCCTATAGCGTAAATTCAGTATTTCGGACATCTAGTACAATATGACCTTCTAAGGGGTCAAATAACAGTTTTTCTCTTTTAAGCCAGAAAACCTGTTGACCTGAAAGTATACCTACCGGGGTAGTTTTTCAGGAGAAAATGTTTGGCAAACTTTTTTTTGCGATATGACACCTCTAAAGGGGTCAAATTACATATTTCTGTTTTTTTCTAAAATTTTTGGGGTTTTTTATTTACAAAAAAAGTTTGCCAATAAATTTCTGACGAAAAGTTGTACCAGATGCCAAAATATCGAATTCAAGCTATGGGCAGTTTTCTCAGAATCGTCATTTTTAATTTTCACTGGTCGATTTCCGTATTACCGGACTTCAAGTAAAAAAATTTGGTCCTTGAGTTTTCTTGGCTGGTTGGATGCAGAAATCCGTTTGGGAATATCTTGCTTTGTTAAAAAATGGCATGGGGGCAAAGGGTGGGGTGACCTAAAAAAAGCTACATAAGGATTTTGAAAGTACTGTCACACGAAAAGTACCTTACTGCTACTTTAAAAATTTTCTTGGTATGATACATTATTACATACGAATCGTACCATGGCATCTTTTTAGAAAACAGTGATGTACTTTACGTATGACAGTACTTTCAAATTCCTTAGGACGCATCCTACTAAAGACACTTTACTGTGTAAGCCAGTTACGAGCTAATTCACCGAGATAAAATTGGAATAAATAAATCTCAAATTTTTTATTCAGAAAACTTACCGAACTCCCATTGTCTATAATTTCGGTTATTTCAGATTGCTCAGTTTTGATATTGCCAGTTTGATCTATCTGCTGTACATAGGACACGTTCTAAAGATTTTTTTTAAGAATTTGGATCTGAAAAATTATGCGTAAATGTTATTATTTTTTGAAAAGTTTTGCATGATTTTTTTCGGACATTTTACCTGCTGGGGCTGATTAGTTCTATTTTGTCTGTTTTGTGGGGATTGAAAATAAATTTGGCCATTTGAAGTGGATACTGGCTGTAAGAACACGACCCGCTGACCTTGAGAACTTTGAGGCAATTGGATTACATTGGGGTTATTTCGCACAAGAACTAAAATATAAAGTTTACAAAATTTATTAATTAAGCTCGCGGTATCGTTCGCCTCGAATATTTTGTAAAAAGTCCAAACAGATTGTAAAAAAATAGTTATTTTTATACTTTTTAATATCAAAATACGTCAGTAATTTGAAAGTAAAAAAAATACGCGAATGATACACCGTTTATTTGTTTCAAAAAATTATATCCATTATGATCCACGTGTCTAAAAATTTTTTCATATTGTTTTTCAAGAAAAAAAATAACTACCTTGTTGGCCTTGTATAACTTGGATTGAGCTTTGAGGCTTTGCCTGGGCAGGCCTGATTTGACGTTGAGGACTTGAGTTTGGATTTAAATTTGCATTTTATAAATTCAACAAAATCATCGAAAATTGTATTCAAAATACTTTGGAAACATGCAAATACACGGAAATACTTCATCAATAGCGTTTTAATTTTCGTTATATATTGATAGAACTGAACAACAACTAGTGACTCGTCTCGCTTGAAAACTAACGTTTTGTCTTGGAAATCATTTTTAAAATCAAAAAAAAGTTTCCAGCTTTTTTTTTACGAAAGATCAAAAATCAATATTTCACACGAAAATGTGATTTTAAAAATATAGAAATTTAGAATCGTTTCAAAAAAGTGCGTGCATGCGAGAGTCGTTGGTGTTACTAGGTTTAAAACAGTTCGAAAGTCTTTTGCTAAAAATTTGAGGAAATGGATCGACAAAAAACAGTATTTTTGAAGACAATTTCATGGTATTGCTCAGGCCATGGAAAAACCTGGCATGAACAATACTAATCTTGGGAACATCGCCCTGCGCTCGCTTTTATAACCTACGCGATGCGAACCCAGTTTTATAATATTATGTGATGAATTTGAGTGAGGTTCCCAATATTAGTGTTGTAATCAAAGTTTTGTGTAATAAAACGTGAAGGGTCTCCCACTTTTAGTAATTTTTTACAAATAAATAATAAAGAATTAAATTTAGCGTTTTTAGTATAAAATAATATTTTTATAGCAAAAACGCTAAAAATGTATTTTAAAAGAATTGCCAAAAAGAGCCTGTTCGCATCCTATTCAAAGCTCTCTACTGTGCCTTAGGCTTTGAACCATTTTTGGGCTCGCTGAATTTTCAATTTATTGTTTAAAATGTAAAATTCTAATTTTTTATGTAAATTTAAATCCTCAATCTTTGCTGTACAGAGAAAGTAATAGTACTATTACTATTTGATGGAATGGGTTGAATTTGAACTAGCTGTGGTTTAACCCTTGGCGATATTTGCTTTTGATCCATTTAATCCAGTCACACGTGCATTGTGCCTTAAAAGAACAGAATTGCGTAATTTGAAAAAAGTTCGAGTGAAATATTTCTTGAGTTTTTTTTTATTTAATTCGTGTAATTTAAATATCTGATTAAAAGTTTTTGAACTATCAAAATACATCTTTACGATTTTAAGCCTGAAATTGCTTTGCGTAGGCAGAATTATACCCAACCTACGAAACTGAAATAAAACAGGACACCCGGTACAGTAAAGTCGATTTAAAATCAGTGACCACCTATAAAATTTGAGAACGCAATTTGGTTTTTGAAAAATTATGGTCCGTTTTTTTAGATGGTGATAATTGGAGTTTGAGATTAGCAATCGGCACATTCGATATATTCTCATATTTTCGGTCACATGATAACTTTTCACTGGCTATCTCACTACAGAGGCGTTTTACGGTATCTTACCGAAAAAACCCGGCTCTACAGCACAATAGCGATCAAAAAGTGATATCATGACCCAACATATCAGAAATATCGCAAGTGCTGATTTGAAATACTCTCTAACTCCGATTGCCAACAGAGAAATGGACATGTCTTTTTGAACCGACTTTTCTGACCCAAATTTCAAAAAAAAATCGTAAAAAGTGTAAAATAAATGGTGAGAGGCAGATCGGAAAAATAGGAATAATCATTAGACAGTACTATAAACAGTATAACTTTTGTTAAAACAAATAACTCTTTATTTGCACAGTAATAGAACTGAAGTTTTTTCCGATTTTGCTACTTTTAGAGGTAACTTTTATACATAACAATTACACTGTGTAACTTGACTAGATAAGGTCGAGAGAAATGAGCGAAGGTACCTCTCGCATTGATTTTTGTTATTTTCAAAGTTACATAAAAACAAAATCGATGCGAAAGAGACCTTCGCCAGAAAATGAACTTCGGAAACCCAGAAGTGATACGAATGGGTGATGATTGAAGGATAGACAAAATTTTAAACAACTGTTGAATGAAGTTTTATAAGACAAGAAATTGTCGAGTCATATTTCTTAAATACATCCCTAATAAACCGAAAAATGAGGGTCATATTCACTTACCCTGCTGGAAAATTGGGTTTACACAGCATCATATATGCGTGACCGTGAAAATGAGGTCATATTTCAGGCCGTCGTATATTTCGCAAAGTTCTATTTCAATATAAAAAATTGCGTTTTATTGCAATTTAAAAATTAGAAGAAATTTTGATGCGAAAGATACCTTCACTTATATTTTGATTTCCTCAAAAATTGTGAAAATGCTTGAGCTGAAGTCTTGTCTTATCAACTTCAAAATGCTTATATTTTTGTGAAAAAAAACAGTGTTGGACACCTTAAAATGGCCGAATTAGAGAATTATTACTTTGACAGGACGCTCTCGAAAATTACATGTTTTAATTATGTTGCAAATATGTACCTCCCGACCTCCGTGCTGCTTGCACTTGGTCCACCTGGGAGTTGAAATTAAATGACGAAACTTTATCTGTGAATTAGACATATACAAGAAGAAATTTGAAAAGGAACAAAATTGCATCAAAATAGGCGGATGATGGTCGGTGTTGAAAATAGAAAAAAAGGTCGAACAGAATTCAGATCACTTTAACCCGCGGAAAAATTGTGTCAAATAACAAAATAATGTAAATGATAACATCAATGGAGTCATTTTTCGTTATAACCTCAAATATGGTGTCATATTTTTATGACTCCATAGATCAAATGTTTACAAAATTTTGTAATAAGACTCATGCAAGAATTTTCGGTGGTGGTATATTTTGTATCGAAAAAAAAATAATTCTGAAATTGAATAAAAATCGCAAAAGAAATTTTGAAGACAAATTCGAAATTTTTTATGAAAAGTACAAAAAATTTTTGTAGATAATATGAATTTTTAGCGTTTTTCAACAAAATTCAACAAATAAGCGATGCGAAATATACCTTCACCAGAATTTACATGGCGGAATAGCCTGAATATGTTCGTCTGCGACCGATAATATAAGCAACACAAATAGCCAAAACGAGACCAGCTAGAGCACATGCGACAACAATTGGGACCAATAAGGACTCTTCGATATCGGCAGCGCACGATTCAGCTTTTGCGAATTTGGTCGAATCAGTAATTGGAAATTCTTCGTCAATTCCAACTTCGACATTTACATCAGTTAAATTGATAGTGCCAACAACAGTGCTTAAAAGTTTTGATATTTTTTTGGTAAAAAACGTGAAAAATAAAGAAAGTCTAGGGTGGTTAATTTTTTAGATCGAAGGCTCTCACATGGGGAGTCGTTACTCAATTTTTAATTTCCAATTATTTTGCGGATTTTTGGGAAAACACTCAAAATAATTTAACAACAAAAATTTGAGCAACGACCACCCATGTGAAAGCGTTGTAAGATCCAAATGCATGATTGAAACATTAGGGTAATTAGCACCTTTTCGACATAAAACATATTTTACGATCTCAAAAAGATTGCACGATATAATAATTTTTGAGTTTATTATTTTAAAAATAATGAATTATTTGTTAATTTATTAATTTTTACCACAGGATCGCGTTTTTAGTTTATTTTATTAACTTTGGAAAAATTTTACTTTTTTGTTATAACATATTATATGTTACATATTACATGTACACTCCCCTAAATGACTAACGAGAATATAAAGGACATTACATTGGCACTGATTGGCTAAATCGGTAAAACGATAGGAATCACATTAGCGCCCATGACGTCACCTTTGGAGACACTTCTCTTTTTTTTAGGGAACCGTATATTATATACGGCGTATATATATAAAATTGTTACCTGTTTGCTGCTGGGTCCGTGAGGTTAGTTGTGAATCCAGTAATGCATGAATATGAGCTACCTCCATGGACAGTTCCTGCTTTCAAGTCGCTAGTTTCGACTAAAAATATCAAAAGTTAGTAATCTGCAAAAAATTATTTTGCGGGGTATCTTTTGCACTTATTTTTTTCTGAAAACCGCAAAAAACATTTTTTTTGACAAACAAATTTGGTAAATTTTTTGTCGTTTTTATGCAATTTAGAATTTCATTTATGCAATACACCTTTGTCGATATTTACCTGTATCAATTTTAATGTTTTCAATGCTCCAGGTTGTAACATTTTTAGTTCCTTCGGCAACTTTATCGTATGAAATTTCGAAGATTATAGTGATTGTGCTAAAAAAATATTGGTTGTGTTTTTTTTTATGAACTTTTCCATAGAAAACATGAAAATTTCCTACTGAGAACTCTAGAATTGTAACTTACTCTTTTGATAGAGCAATGGTAGCAGTTTGTGAATCAATGGTGAGACAAGATGAACCATCGGCACTAATCTCAAATTGGAAAGAATAGTTATAGTTTCTAAAAAAAAAATTAATTAATTTTTATTAATAAAATAATATAAATAATTCTTAAATTAACCAAAATATAATATTACCATTGGTTGCGGCTGTGAAAACTGAGGCTTCGAAAGCGATCATGATGCAAGTGTCATTTCCAATGCCGAAAGTTCGGATACCGTCATCAGCTATAAAATATTTTGTGAAAAATAGTTATGACAAAAATATAAATTTGTAACTTTTAATGTCATAAATTCTAAAGGTTTTTCGAATGAAGCAATCAATCTCACCGAGCAAAATTTTATTGGTGGGTTTCCGTCCAAAAAGTGTAAGAGTTTATTTTTGAAACCAATATTTTAACTCATGAAAAAATTGAAGTTTTTTTTCACAATGAAGATTTTTTTAATTCTAAAATTGCACAGGTTCGTCGACCAAATTTCTAACAAAAATTATTTTAAAAGTTTCTTGATTTAAAATATTGCACAACATTGAAAATTAACTCTTACACTTTTTGGACGAAAAGAAGTGAAATTAATTGTTGCTTGTCCTAAATGAGATAGATCGCTTGAATTGAAAAACCTCTTTATTTTATGAAATTAAGAGTTACAAATTTAATTGCCAAACATGCTATCTAAATTGCTAGAGCTTCTATATCTATTACGGTACTTGCTGGGGTACTTTTTCAGCCAACATTTTCATTTAATTTGGCCTTTGAAAACCACTCATCCGATTGAGTTCTTAGATAGCTCAAACTGAGCACAAATATTTAGAGAAAAATAAATTAACAAAAAAAATGGTCCGAATCAGATCATTGTTTCCAATTTTTCAACAAAAACTGATAATTAAACAATTTCAGTAATCTCAGAAAAAAATGGTTCGATTCGGACAAATTCTCTTTTATTTTATTATTCACCAGATCTTTTTGCTCAGTTTGAGCTATCTAAAAACTTAATCGGATTAGTCGTTTTCAAAAGCCGAATTATTTAAAAATTTTGGCTAAAAAAGTGGCATAAAAGCCCCAGCAAGTACCGTAATAGTCTATTACTAATAGATATACATGTAGATATTAATATTGACTTTCGAAAAAAACCAGATAAATTTCGAATTTGTTTGCGAAATATACTACGGGCCAATATTATATATTTATAAATTACTTGGTGTAGGAACAGGTGTTGGAGCGGGTGTTGGCGCCGGAGTAGGTGCTTTTGTAGTGGTAACTGGTACCGGTTCTGGTGTGGTTACAACTTCAGGTGTAGTGACTGGTGCCTCAGTAGTAGGTGGTGGTGTAGTGACTGGTGTGGGTGTAGTTGTTGGCTCTGGTGTAGTGATTGGTTCTGGTGCGACTGTAGGCGCGTCCGTGGGCGCATCTGTTGGAGTTGGTTCGGTTGGATCAATAATTGGCTCCGGGTCCGATCCAGTGGTCTGATCCGGAACGGGTACGGGAGCGTCTGTAGGTGCGTCTTGACAAAGAACGCCAGCTACGAGCAATGTGATGAAAAAAAGTTTCATATTTTTGAAATTTAAAAAAATCTAAAAAGTTTTATTTTGTTATCCCTAATTTGCAAGCTGAAAATAACGAAAGTTAAACAGAAAGAAATAGGGCAGTGGGTTTTGTAGTAAAATTTGAACCTAATTTTTAGCGGAATTAGAGTTAGAAGACACCGGCTTTTCGCTCTTCTTCTTTCATTAACCTTAGCTCTCCACATTCGGTGATTTTCACCTTTTTCTTTACTAAACCACTCTTAGTTCCAACCGCCTCCATTTGACGTAGGGTGTCAAGGCCCTTGATAAGCTTGCCGAAAACGACGTGTTTTCCGTCTAACCAATCAGTCTGAATTTTTTTTGTTAATATAAAGCTTTAAATTTCACAATAATTACACTGAGGCGATTTGTGGTAACTGGGGTATGTTTTCAAAAATATTGTCGTAAATGGTCGAATACATAAACTTTTCAAAACAGGGGCAATTTGTGGTAATAATTTCGTAATTTAACACCATTTGGTCAAATTTTGTAAGTTGATACTACTCGGGGTCAAATTAAAAAAAAGTGAAATGGCTTCGTAAAGGGGCATATAATTATTATGCCGCATATACTATTTTTGGGTCATTTACCACGACATATAATTAAAATTAATCGATTCACGAACCTAATTAATTAGGTCATGTATAATTTAGGTCATACGATTTCAGATGTGCAACATCGTACGACCTTTAGGTTATACTTAGGTTATACTTAAGTTATAAATAGGAAACCTAATTGTGAATAAATCTGGCTTTAATTATGCGAAACTGAGGCCAGATTTACCAAATTGCTTTTCGAACCAACTTTTCACAACTGTATTATTATTTTATTCTCATTTTGAAAATGGAAAGCCCGAAACGTCAATAAATACTATTTTTTAATAGAAACATTATAATAAGTTATAAATATTACTTGTGTAAAATTTGAATGTTTGAAAAGGCAAATTTTGAGTGTTAGTTTTTTGTACATAACTGAGATACACAATTGTAATCTGACGCCTCTTCTAAAATTGCTTAAGAAGAAGGAAACTACCGTTCGACCCCTAAGAGGTGTTATATCATAGATAACTTATATGTAGCGTGTCCACCGGTGGCATACCCTAGAACTGGCACATATGTTCTTTCTGAAATTTATGATCACAATATCGATAATTACCCTATTGCGCCTTTCTCAGCACGCGTCATGACTTTGAGCCAGTGTCCAATCCAATACTCGATTGTCGAATTAATTCAGAATCCCCGATATAATTGGTCACTTTTCTCAAAGTTATGACGCGTGCTGAGAAAGCGTAATAGGATAATTTTCGATATTTAAACATGACACAGGAGAGCCGGATTTTTTTATTATTTCCGGTCCAAAAACAGAAATCCGGATCTGCCATTTTGTTTGTAAAGTTATATTATGACTTTCAAAATTTCAAAATATTGTATTTGTACTGTAGTAAAGTGTCTTTAGTAGGACGCGCCCATAGGTAGCTTTTTTTGAGGTCACCCACCCTTTGCCCCATGCCTTTTTTTAACAAAGCAAGATATTCCCAAACGGTTTTCTCTATCCAACAGCCAAGAAAAAACTCAACGACCATGGATTTTTTACCGGAAGTCCGGTAATACCGAAATCGACCGGTGAAAATTAAAAATGACGATTCTGAGAAAACTGCCTATAGCGTAAATTCAGTATTTCGGACATCTAGTACCAATATGACCCTTCTAAGGGGGTCAAATAACAGTTTGTTCTCTTTAGCCAGAAAACCATGTTGACCTGAAAGTATACCTACGCGGGTAGTTTTTCAGGAGAAAATGTTTGGGCAAACTTTTTTTGCGATATGACACCTCTAAAGGGGTCAAATTACATATTTCTGTTTTTTTCTAAAAATTTTTGGGTGTTATTTTATACAAAAAAAGTTTGCCAATAAATTTCTGACGAAAAGTTGTACAGATGCCAAAATATCGAATTCAAGCTATGGGCAGTTTTCTCAGAATCGTCATTTGTTAATTTTCACTGGTCGATTTCCGTATTACCGGACTTCAAGTAAAAAAATTTGGTCCTTGAGTTTTTCTTGGCTGTTGGATGCAGAAATCCGTTTGGGAATATCTTGCTTTGTTAAAAAATGGCATGGGGCAAAGGTGGGGTGACCTAAAAAAAAGCTACATAAGGATTTTGAAAGTACTGTCACACGAAAAGTACCTTACTGTACTTTAAAAATTTTCTTGGTATGATACATATATTACATACGAATCGTACCATGGCATCTTTTTAGAAAACAGTGATGTACTTTACGTATGACAGTACTTGCAAATTCCTTAGGCCGCATCCTACTAAAGACACTTTACTGTGTAAGCCAGTTACGAGCTAATTCACCGAGATAAAATTGGAATAAATAAATTCCAAAATTTTTTTATTCAGAAAACTTACCGAACTCCCATTGTCTATAATTTCCGGTTATTTCAGATTTGCTCGAGTTTTGATATTGCCGTTTGATCTATCTGCTGTACATAGGACACATTCTAGATTTTTTTAAATTTGGATCTGAAAAATTATGCGTAAATTTTATTATTTTTTGAAAGTTTTGCATGATTTTTCGGACATTTTACCGCTGGGCCTGATTAGTTCTATTTTGTCTGTTTTGGTGGGATTGAAAATAAATTTGGCCATTTGAAGTGGATACTGGCTGTAAGAACACGACCCGCTGACCTTGAGAACTTTGAGGCAATTGGATTACATTGGGGTTTTTCGCACAAGAACTAAAATATAAAGTTTATAAAATTTATTAAATTAAGCTCGCGGTATCGTTCGCCTCGAATATTTTGTAAAAAGTCCAACAGATTGTAAAAAATAATTATTTTTATACTTTTAATATCAAAATACGTCAGTAATTGAAAGTAAAAAAAATACGCGAATGATACACCGTTATTTGTTTCAAAAAATTATAATCCATTATTGATCCACGTGTCTTAAAAATTTTTTCATAATTGTTTTTTTCAAGAAAAAAAAATAACTACCTTGTTGGCCTTGTATAACTTGGATTGAGCTTTGAGGCTTTGCCTGGGCAGCCTGATTTGACGTTTGAGGACTTGAGTTTGGATTTAAATTTGCATCATATAAATTCAACAAAATCATCGAAAAATTGTATTCAAAATACTTTGGAAACATGCAAATACACGGAAATACTTCATCAATAGCGTTTTAATTTTCGTTATATATTGATAGAACTGACAAGAACTAGTGACTCGTTCGCTGAAAACTAACGTTTTGTCTTGGAAATAATTTTAAAATCAAAAAAAAGTTTCCAGCTTTTTTTTTTACGAAAGATCAAAAATAATATTTCACACGAAAATGTGATTTTAAAATATAGAAGTTTAGAATCGTTTTCAAAAAAGTGCGTGCATGCGAGAGTCGTTGGTGTTACTAGGTTTAAAACAGTTCGAAAGTCTTTTGCTAAAATTTGAGGAAATGGATCCGAACAAAACAAAGTATTTTTGAAGACAATTTCATGGTATTGCTCAGGCCATGGAAAAACCTGGCATGAACAATACTAATCTTGGAACAACGCCCTGCGCTCGCTTTTATAACCTACGCGAGCGAACCCAGTTTTATAATATTATGTGATGAATTTGAGTGAGGTTCCCAATATTAGTGTTGTAATCAAAGTTTGTGTAATAAAACGTGAAGGGTCTCCCACTTTTAGTAATTTTTTACAAATAATATAAAGAATTAAATTTAGCGTTTTTAGTATAAAATAATCTTTTTATAGCAAAAACGCTAAAAATGTATTTTAAAGAATGCCAAAAAAGTTGGAGCCTGTTCGCATCCTATTAAAGGCTCTCTACTGTGCCTTAGTGCTTGAACCATTTTTGGGCTCGCTGAATTTTTCATTTACTGTTTAAATGTTAAAATCTAATTTTTTATGTAAATTAATCCTCAATCTTTGCTGTACAGAGAAAGTAATAGTACTATTACTATTTGATGGATGGGTTGAATTTGAACTAGCTGTGGTTTAACCTTGCGATATTTGCTTTAGATCCATTTAATTCCAGTCACACGTGCATTGTGCCTTAAAAGAACAGAATTGCGTAATTTGAAAAAAGTTCGAGTGAAATATTTCTTGAGTTTTTTTATTTAATTCGTGTAATTTAAATATCTGATTAAAAGTTTTTGAACTATCAAATAACTCTTTACGATTTTAAGCCTGAAAATTGCTTTGCGTAGCAGAATTATACCCAACCTACGAAACTGAAATAAAACAGGACACCCGGTAGTACCGGGCCGGTACAGTAAAGTCGATTTAAAATCAGTGACCACCTATAAAATTTGAAGAACGCAATTTGGTTTTGAAAAATTATGGTCCGTTTTTTTAGATGGTGATAATTGGAGTTTGAGATTAGCAATCGGCACACATTCGATATATTCTCATATTTTCGTCACATGATAACATTTCACTGGCTATCTCACTACAGAGGCGTTTTACGGTATCTTTACCGAAAAAACCCGGCTCTGCAGCACAATAGCGATCAAAAAGTGATATCATGACCCAACATATCAGAAAATATCGCAAGTGCTGATTTGAAATACTCTCTAATTCCGATGCCACCAGAGAAATGGACATGTCTTTTTGAAACCGACTTTTCTGACCAAATTTCAAAAAAAATCGTAAAAGTGTAAAATAAATGGTGAGAGGCAGATCGGAAAAAATAGGAATAATCATTAGAACAGTACTATAAACAGTATAACTTTTGTTAAAACAAATAACTCTTTATTTGCACAGTAATAGAACTGAAGTTTTTCGCGATTTTGCTACTTTTAGAGGTAACTTTTATACATAACAATTACACTGTGTAACTTGACTAGATAAGGTCGAGAGAAATGAGCGAAGGTACCTCTCGCATTGATTTTTGTTATTTTCAAAGTTACATAAAAACAAAATCGATGCGAAAGAGACCTTCGCCAGAAAATGAACTTCGGAAACCCAGAAGTGATACGAATGGGTGATGATTGAAGGATAGACAAAATTTAAACAACTGTTGAATGAGTTTTATAAGACAGAAATTGTCGAGTCATATTTCTTAAATACATCCTAATAAACCGAAAAATGAGGGTCATATTCACTTACCCTGCTGGAAAATTGGGTTTACACAGCATCATATATGCGTGACCGTGAAAATGAGGGTCATATTTCAGGCCGTCCGATATTTCGCAAAGTTCTATTTCAATATAAAAATTGCGTTTTATTGCAATTTAAAATTAGAAGAAATTTTGATGCGAAAGATACCTTCACTTATATTTTGATTTCCTCAAAATTGTGAAATGCTTGAGCTGAAGTCTTGTCTATCAACTTCAAAATGCTTATATTTTTGTAAAAAAAAACAGTGTTGGACACCTTAAAAGCGAATTAGAGATTATTACTTTGACAGGACGCTCTCGAAATTTCATGTTTTTAATTATGTTGCAAATATGTACTCCCGACCTCCGTGCTGCTTGCACTTGGTCCACCTGGAGTTGAATTAAATGACGAAACTTTATCTGTGAATTAGACATATACAAGAAGAAATTTGAAAGGAACAAAATTGCATCAAAATAGGCGGATGATGGTCGGTGTTGAAAATAGAAAAAAAGGTCGAACAGAATTCAGATCACTTTAACCCGCGAAAAATTGTGTCAAATAACAAAATAATGTAAATGATAACATCAATGGAGTCATTTTTCGTTATACCTCAAATATGGTGTCATATTTTTATGGACTCCAATGATCAAATGTTTACAAAATTTTGTAATAAGCACTCATGCAAGAATTTTAGGGTGGTGTATATTTTGTATCGAAAAAAAAAATTCTGAAATTGAATAAAAATCGCAAAAGAAATTTTGAAGACAAATTCGAAATTTTTTATGAAAAAGTACAAAATTTTTGTAGATAATATGATTTTTAGCGTTTTTCAACAAAATTCAACAAATAAGCGATGCGAAATATACCTTCACCAGAAATTTACATGGCGGAATAGCCTGAATATGTTCGTCTGCGACCGATAATATAAGCAACACAAATAGCCCAAACGAGAACCAGCTAGGAGCACATGCGACAACATTGGGACCATAAGGACTCTTCGATATCGGCAGGCACGCTTCAGCTTTTGCGATTTGGTCGAATCAGTACATTGGAAATTCTTCGTCAATTCCAACTTCGACTTTACATCAGTTAAATTGATAGTGCAAACAACAGTGCTTAAAAGTTTTGATATTTTTTTGGTAAAAAACGTGAAAATAAAGAAAGTCTAGGTGGTTAATTTTTTAGATCGAAGACTCTCACATGGGAGTCGTTACTCAATTTTTAATTTCCAAATTTATTTTGCGGATTTTTGGGAAACACTCAAAATAATTTAACAACAAAAATTTGAGCAACGACCACCCATGTGAAAGCGTATGTAAGATCCAAATGCATGATTGAAACATTAGGGTATTTAGCACCTTTTCGACATAAACATATTTTAGATGCTCAAAAAGATTGCACGATATAATAATTTTTGAGTTTATTATTTGAAAAAATAATGATATTTGTTAATTTATTAATTTTTACCACAGATCGCGTTTTAGTTTATTTATTAACTTGAGAAATTTTACTTTTTTGTTATAACATATTATATGTTACATTACATGTACACTCCCCTAAATGACTAACGAGAATATAAAGGAACATTTACATTGCACTGATTGGCTAAATCGGTAAAACGATAGGAATCACGGCGTATATTAAAATGTTACCTGTTTGCTGCTGGGTCCGTGAGGTTAGTTGTGAATCCAGTAATGCATGAATATGAGCTACCTCCATGGACAGTTTCCTGCTTTCAAGTCGCTAGTTTCGACTAAAAATATCAAAAGTTAGTAATCTGCCAAAAAAATTATTTTGCGGGGTATCTTTTGCACTTATTTTTTTCTGAAAACCGCAAAAAACATTTTTTTGACAAACAAATTTTGGTAAATTTTTTGTCGTTTTTATGCAATTGTAGAATTTCATTTATGCAATACACCTTTGTCGATATTTACCTGTATCAATTTTCATGTTTTCAATGCTCCAGTTGTAACATTTTTAGTTCCTTCGGCAACTTTATCGTATGAAATTTCGAAGATTATAGTGATTGTGCTAAAAAAATATTGGTTGTGTTTTTTTTTATGAACTTTTCCATAGAAAACATGAAATTTCCTACTGAGAACTCTAGAATTGTAACTTACTCTTTTGATAGAGCAATGGTAGCAGTTTGTGAATCAATGGTTGAGACAAGATGAACCATCGCAACAACTGTAGTCTCATTGGAAGAATAGTTATAGTTTCTAAAAAAAATTAATTAATTTTTATTAATAAAATAATATAACTAATCTAAAATAACCAAATATAATATTACCATTGGGTTGCGCTGTGAAAACTGAGGCTTCGAAAGCGATCATGATGCAAGTTGTCATTTCAATGCGAAAGTTCGGATACCGTCATCAGCTATAAAATATTTTGTGAAAATAGTTATGACAAAAATATAAATTTGTAACTTTTACATGTCATAAATTTCAAAGGTTTTTCGAATGAAAGCAATCAATCGTCACCGAGCAAAATTTTATTGGTGGGTTTCCGTCCAAAAAGTGTAAGAGTTTATTTTTGAAACCAATATTTAACTCGATTGAAAAAATTGAAGTTTTTTTTCACAATGAAGATTTTTTTAATTCTAAAATTGCACCAGGTTCGTCGACCAAATTTCTAACAAAAATTATTTTAAAAGTTTCTTGATTTAAATATTGCTGTTGAAAATTAAACTCTTACACTTTTTGGACGAAAGAAGTGAAATTAATTGTTGCTTGTCCTAAATGAGATAGATCGCGTTGAATTGAAAAAACCTCTTTATTTTATGAAATTTAAGAGTTACAAATTTTATGCCAAACATGCTATCAAAAATTGCTAGAGCTTCTATATCTATTAACGGTACTTGCTGGGGTACTTTTTCAGCCAACATTTTCATTTAATTTGGCCTTTGAAAACCACTCATCCGATTGAGTTCTTAGATAGCTCAAACTGAGCACAATATTAGAGAAAATAAATTAACAAAAAAAATGGTCGCAATCAGATCATTGTTTCCAATTTTTCACAAAAACTGATAATTAAAACAATTTCAGTAATCTCAGAAAAAAATGGTTCGATTCGCGACAAATTCTCTTTTATTTTATTATTCACCAGATCTTTTTGCTCAGTTTGAGCTATCTAAAAACTTAATCGGATTATCGTTTTCAAAAGCCGAATTATTTAAAAGTTTTGGCTAAAAAAGTGGCATAAAAGCCCCAGCAAGTACCGTAATAGTCTATTACTAATAGAATAACATGTAGATATTAATATTGATTTCGAAAAAAAACCAGATAAATTTCGAATTTGTTTGCGAAATATACTAGCGGGCCAATATTATATATTTATTAATTACTTGGTGTAGGAACAGGTGTTGAGCGGGTGTTGGCGCCGGAGTAGGTGCTTTTGTAGTGGTAACTGTACCGGTCTGGTGTGGTTACAACTTCAGGTGTAGTGACTGGTGCCTCATAGTAGGTGGTGGTGTAGTGACTGGTGTGGGTTGTAGTTGTTGGCTCTGGTGTAGTGATTGGTTCTGGTGCGACTGTAGGCGCTCGTGGGCGCATCTGTTGGAGTTGGTTCGGTTGGATCAATAATTGGCTCCGGGTCCGATCCAGTGGTCTGATCCCGGAACGGGTACGGAGCGTCTGTAGGTGCGTCTTGACAAAGAACGCCAGCTACGAGCAATGTGATGAAAAAAAGTTTTCATATTTTTGAAATTTAAAAAAATCTAAAAAGTTTTTATTTTGTTATCCTAATTTGCAAGCTGAAAATAACGAAAGTTAAACAGAAAGAAATAGGGCAGTGGGTTTTGTAGATAAAATTTGAACCTAATTTTTAGCGAGTTAGAGTTTAGAAGACACCGGCTTTTCGCTCTTCTTCTTTCATTAACCTAGCTCTCCACATTCGGTGATTTTCACCTTTTTCTTTACTAAACCACTCTGTAGTTCCAACCGCCTCCATTTGACGTAGGGTGTCAAGGCCTTGATAAGCTTGCCGAAAACGACGTGTTTCCGTTCTAACCAATCAGTTCTGAAATTTTTGGTTAATATTAAAGCTTTTAAATTTCACAATAATTACACTGAGGGCATTTGTGGTAACTGGGGTAATGTTTCAAAATATTGTCGTAAATGGTCGAATACTATATTATATGCCGCATATTACTATTTTTGGGTCATTTTACACGAACATTAATTAAAATTAATCGATTCACGAACCTGAATTAACTTAGGTCATGTATAATTTAGGTCATACGATTTCAGATGTGCAACATCGTACGACCTAAGTTATAAATAGGGAAACCTAATTGTGATAAATCTGGCTTTAATTATGCCAACTGAGGCCAGATTACCAAAATTGCTTTTCGAAACCAACTTTTCACAACTGTATTATTATTTTATTCTCGCTTTTGAAAATGGGAAACCCGACGTTCAATAAATACTATTTTTATAGAAAACATTATTACATAGGTCGCTTTTTTTTTCGTGGCTCCACCTAAGGGGTATTCTGTTCTGAGAGACCAACTAGATAGCGGGGTTTTGTGCATCTTAATCTTAACCGAATTTGGAACGCAGGATTTTTTTTCTTTTTCTCCGATGATTTACCGGTTCACCGGAATTCGCAAAAAAAACGTTTTTTCGGTCATTTTGAGCAATTTCGATTTGACTGATTTTCCGGTCACGTGATCATCCTAGAAGCCCAAAACAATTTTTACCGCATTTTTTTTAAGTTTCACATGCAGAAAACTATTTGTCGCTATCTTGTCTATTCTCCCTATCGAAATCATGGTGGAGCAACGAAAAAAAAGCGAACCTAAGTTATAAATATTATTGTGTGAAATTTGAATGTTTGAAACGGCAAATTTGAGTGTTAGTTTTTTTTGTACAAACTGAGATACAACAATTGTAATTCGAACCCTCTTCTAAAATTGATTAAGAAGAAGGGAAACTACCGTCGACCCTAAGAGGTGTTATATCATAGATAACTTATATGTAGCGTGTCCACCAATCGGATTTTCGCGAAATCGACACCAGGCGTTAATTTAAACACATTTAATAGTCTGTGCAAATTTTTGGTG
>SCLH01000903.1:282319-352940 GCA_004367855.1 Oikopleura vanhoeffeni
TTCGGCCGGACATCGACCACCCAGGGTTTATTTAACAATCATAGCTGGCATAAATTTTTGTGGCTGTTCTGTAAGTGGAAGTATACTTTTTCATGTTTTTTATCAATGAAAAATGGAAATTTTGTTATGAATTCATCAATTTGCTTTTACCACAATTATTTTGTAATAGACAATACATTTCTTAATCAATTTCTCAAAAAAAAAATTTTTGTTGGTCATTACACGTTTTGCTTTTTTTTTCAAAAACTAATATTTTGTCTCAAAATTTTCAAAAATTATTTTAAGGTCTTTTGAATCTTGAGGGGATTTTGTAAATTGGAATTTACCGTTTTCCGTGCAATAAGAATTGCGAACCATTTGTTTGGCCCTGACAATTAGCCAGGATTAATATACCCGTTTGCTGATATGTCGCAAGACAAAATTTTCGTCTCTCAACTTGTCTCCATAAATTGATTTCCTCCAGTTTCCATTCTCCGTGATAAGTCACCTCCTTGACACAATAAACCAGGAATAATTCGTATGGAAACGCAGTTTTTGTACCAAAGCCCTTTTCGCTGTGATAGTTTCCTTGAAATATAAAGATGAAATTAGGGTTTTTTAACAAGAGAATTTAAACAACATATTTTTTAACAACTTTTTTTTAATTATTTTAAACAGTTGATTTTTTAGACAGCGACTATGTTTGACTGTCTTGGCACACGACAAGCCAGTATGATGAATAGTCCGAAACGATTATTTGCATTCAACTGATAACTAAACCAGAGGAAATTTCTTTCTGTTCGACGCAGAAATAAAATTTTCAAAATTTTTTTTATTTTTTTCAAATTGCCTAACCTAAAATATTTCTTGTATCGCATCATGCGAATTCGCATTTTTAACAGTTAATTTTGATAATTCTGAGAACGAAAATATTTTTTGTAGTAGCTTTAGAACGCTTTCTGTGAAATTCGAAGCACAGTTTTACTTTTATTATAATAAGTTATAATAAAATTATTTAAATGATGTTATCAGGGCCCTACTGCTGTACTCTCCACAGTATTCTTGTGAAAATGTCAAAATATAATACTGGCATCTTTCAATTAGGGACATGTTTAGATATATCATTTTAGTGTGTAGAAGTGTTGAGAACATATATACTGTTCTATGAGAAATGTTACGGAGAATTCATGTCTCTATATTATTATTGTTTTTTCATGACAACTCTGTAAAAAAACGGTCCGCTGAGACGACGACGAAAATTTTGAATTTGAAAAGGTTTTACGCCAAAAAAAAAACGCAAAAAGGACACTAAAAACGTCCGCTTAGACGCACGTACCGCTTAGTCAATACGCGTAATGTTATTTTTTCATGGTTTTATTGTGCTGGCTTAAGTCAACCCACTTTCAGTCTGAAAAACGCGAATTATTAAGCGCACAGTTACAGTTGAACAAAGGACCAATTTCAGGAAATTTATCGGGAGCCTTACTAGGTAAGTTTTTATTTGTGAACACCACCCACTTGCATGCGATTACGGGAAAACATAGGCGATATCGAAAAACGTTTTTTTGCATTCCAACTGCAACAAAAAGCTTCAATAGAGAAATTTATCCAAGTTGATCTTGACCAAGCGGTTCACCGGCATATAACCCGGAATGTAAATTTTGTGGTAGGTTCGAATCTCGATTGAGCCCAAAAAAAAATTTCTTTAAATAGTCGAAAAGGTTAAAATTTTTTATGTTTTTACATTCTTACATGATCGATTGTCTACACATTTACTGGCTCCTGTGCTCCAAGGAGTAAACGATTTTTTGATAAATTTCCTGGAAGAAAAAAACGAGTTGTTCGATTTTTTCTCAAATTTTATACTGAAACATGCCAAATATAATAGATCTGAAATATGTAAATATTTTGCGAGCCAAAGAAATAAGACGCGTCGGGGTTCACTTATACCGTATCCCTCTGGTTACCGGTTAGTCCGATAAAAATAAAATACTGCCATTTAGCTTTTTTAGGCCTGGCGAGTTGAATGCAAAAGCCGTTTCTCGATATATCTATGGTTTTTCAGTCTTCGTCATGACTGGGGTGGTGTTCCTAAAAAAGTACCCAAGGTAGCTTTTCCTAGGAAACCCCCCCACTGTCACAGCAAAAACCCGTAGTAGCGTTTATGGAGAACCGTTTTATTGCAATTGGAATAGCTGACAAACATAAACCGATGATTTTTTTTTTCGTTTTCCGCGTTAACCGGTAAATCAAGCAAAAAAACCGTGTATTGCCTCTTTTTGGAGTGAAAAAGGTTCTCTTTATCCACCAGATTGGTGTCGGGTGTCAAAACAATATTACCCAAGTTAAATGGAATTCGAATATTTATATTACCTAAAATATACACAGTATGGGGTTAAGTTGCATTTTAGAAAGGAATTGAACTTTATTTGAATTATTTCTCGCTGATTATTCAGACTTATAATTTTTTTTAAACATTTACTCATCGAATATTAACTTAAATCCCCAACCTATAAAATTATCCCGGAATTATATGTGATGATTCAGATGAACCCGCGAAGATTTTGCATAATTTGCTTTTTGAGAGTATTGGAATCCGAGAAATATAAAAATATATTACTGACTTCATAATTTTCTGAAATACAAAAAAAATCAATCCTGAATCATCGATCAACTAAACACATAAATGAAAAATGTCAAATGGAAGTTGTTTTTACTCCCAAAGACGAAATGAGATTTAAACAAACATACTGTTTACCTTCAAAAGTAAAATCGTAACTGAAATTTTCGGCTGTCCTTGGTACTGTATCTGCGGGTCGTAATCCAAATTCCATTCGTCCTGCATATGACCGCCCAATGGAACAAATCATATAGACTCTCGGGTTGGTCTTCGTGCGTACATTGCCGCTCTTTGTTTTATTTAATAACCAAATATATTCAAAAAACTACAAATTTTATTTTTTTTCTCGAACTATATTTTTTCGTTTATGCGAAAAACGATTTTGTTATCGATCAAAGGAAACACTTGAAAATAACACAATTGTCGTCATTTATTGAAACAAAAATAAAAAGAGATTTCTCATTCAAAAAAATACTATGTTTATTTGCACCGGTTAGTTGCTCTAAGATTGGATATAATTAGGGTCTGGTGCAACGGGAAGCTCAATGAGACAAACTTTAGTTTAGTTTGCTTAACAGTTTTCATGAATGATTCTTCTACTTTTAGCGGGGTATACGTCACCACTAATACCCAAAATAATAAACTTGGCTCTGTAGTGAAAAAAAATCGAGTCAACTTAAACCTTTTTGTCATTCAAATGAGCATTTGAGGAGACTCTAAAAATGACCGTAGATACTATTGTAAAGGTTTAGGTTTACTAGTCTCTGGTCCAATCCAAAAGAGGGGGAGGAAAAAAATTACCTTACCTTTCTTTTCCCGCCTCAAAAACACAACAAAAATATGACTCAACCAGTATCATATTTCAAACGAAAGATGACAAGTTCTGCTGGAAAATTTATTCAAGATAACCATAAAAAAAATATTCTTGTTTTAAGAAAACCGGATCTAGAGACTCTTAGCTTTATTAGATTGAAAATTGTCGGGATTTTATCTTATTTTTATTAAACTCGAGCTCAACTGTTGAGAAAAAAATGTTGACATACCCAATAGTTGCGATATTTCCGGTCATGTTCCGTCCGAAACTTCTCCGTCGTTCTCAGTTCTCTCATTCTGCCAATTGTTTTTCCTGCATATTTAGGCAGCCATGAATCATCGGCCAGACAGGTCGTGATAGTGTCCGATCCCTTCATCTTTAAAACAAAATTATACTATTTCTCACAATTTATTAACCTCGAAAAAAAGCCATTTTAGCCGATATAGTTTTGTGTCATTGATGCTTGTTTTGTCAGTTTTAGGTAACTTTGCCATATTAAATTTATTCACGTGGGGTAAATCCAGTTCCTTCAAAACAGACCACAATGATATCGGAATAAAATGTCTTTTGCCATTTATAGCAAAAAGATTGAGTGTTTTTTCATTTAAAAAGTTCAAAGGCTATCTTTTAGCGTGATTAACGCAATCAAATGTCCGGCTAAAATCGACCTCGAAGTTTCGATTTCTTAATAAATTGGTGAACCAATTGGTTTCTACAAATGCTTGTTCGTGATGGAAAATTGTTTTCCAAACAAACTCAACAAACTGAACTTTTATCTTTAAAAATCGAATTCTTCTGGTATTAAATAATGATTTTTGCAAACATGAGATTTTTATTTGCAGATCGCTTTAACATCCCGTCTTGACTAAATCAGGCTCAACCTGATGCGTTGTGAAAAAAAAATTGAAACTGAAAATGATTTTTTTTTCTTATCTAAATATAAATCGTGAGAATTCGAGTATAATTAAGAAAATTCTAGCATGAATATTGTAGAAAAAAAAATCAAACTTGTTTTCGACCGTTTTTCGTCAAAAACATTTATGGTCTAATTTTTATACAAAAAACGATATATATATGTCTAAATTTATTATTAATACTTTCTTAAACAATAATTAATTTAATAATATAATTTTTTTCAGTAAATTAATAATATAATATACAATGTATTTTATAAAAGTTTTAAACTAATTTACCTTGATACGGGTCGCGCGATGTTGACTTATGAGCGTTCTTTCGAATAGTTTCTGCTTCGTCCATGTTATCATAGCTTGCGGCTGCATCCTGCATCAGCTTTCGTACTCGGACAAAAGCAAAAAACCACGATGAGCTTCAGTCTCGAAATCAAGCGGAATTGTGATATCTCAAAAAAATAAGAGTTAAATTTAAAAGAAGAAAAAAAAATAAAAAAAATGTATTTTCAAATCCTTACTTCATATTAACGTATTTAACAGTTAAGATTAACATTACTATAGATGTCGCCAAATTGGATATAAAAGCTGCGTGAAGCATTTTTTCAATCCAGATTTCCTTCCCGACCCACCGGAAAAACTTTTATCTTTGAACCGCCAAAAAAAAACGTCCTACACATTTTTTATTTGGGGGGGATAACCGTATACGAAATAGGGCAATTTGAAAAAATATATTTAAAAAAAAAAAAAAAAAAAAACCACAGATTTTTAAGTTCTTTTCGATCGGTTTTTTTAAAAAAATTTATTACGTTTTTTTGCATTTTTAGAAATTACAATGCCATGCGGGCCCTAAAAAAAAGTATCATTAACTCTTTTAATCACGAAATGGATGCTTCTTTATTTCAACATTTTTAAAAATAATCAAAAAAATCGGAATTTCTTTGATTGCGATACTCTTTTTCATTGATGTTTTTTGATCATTTTTCAACCGTTAGCCTCATCGGCGATAGGTCACTCTTCGACAATTTTATTTATAAAAGAGGTTTCCTGCTTGTAAACGATTTTTGTATTCAGGAAAATCGTTTTGTCAAATTAAAGATAATAAATTAAGATTCCTTATAAAAATACATCGTTGTTAATTCATTTTTTTTAATAATTAAGCCTGTGTTTTCAATGGATGCATGTGGTATCTTTCGGGCCGACTGTTTTAATTTTGAAAATGCCATAAAAGGAAAAAATATCATTTTTTTACTACATGCAAGTTACAGATAAGTTGTATTTGTATTACATTTTTTTTTTGAATGCGGAATCTACCCTTTTCAAATTACGCATTCATGATCAAGTGCACCCTAGAAAAATATAAGGAATTTTAAAATAGGTTATTCGAATTGGTATAAAAAATTTATAAAAAAAACTCTGTGCAAAAAAATCCCAAGTATTACCTTTAAAGTTATCGCATTAAGAAAATACTATTACTTAATTAGGAGTGCGCGCGGGAACCTTACAGACTTAACTAAAAACTGTTTTTTGAAATTTGTTTTTCTTTAACTATGCAGATAGTCTTTTCGGGGTCTATCGCCACCGAAACGATTGGGAAAAGTGTTTTTCGCGCCATACTAATGGTCAGAAAAGTCGAGGCTTGTAAACTAAAACCCTCATTTTCAGAAACCAATAATTTCAATATATGATCACGAAATAATTTTTTATGTGATAACGACGTACTCACAAACAAATTTTCTATATTCTGAAAAAATATTTTGGAAAAATAATGTTCAATTTTTAGAAAAAAAATAGGGTAATTTGGAAATAATCCGTTAGCGGAAGATTCTAAATTTGCTCTAAAAAATTCCAGGTTCTATTTTATCAGGAGACACGGAACTAATATTTACCCAGTGAAACCCCCAGAGGGGTTACCCCCGTTTTCCCCCTTAGTTTTCAAAAAATTTTTCCCATTTATTTTTTTTTTGGGTTACCGGGCATTTTTACCGGAAACATTTTTCCTCCTTTTGAATTCTGCCCATGTTTTTTTGCGTTGCTATCCATAGTTCAAAGAAAGAATTTGTCCGGCTGCAACATCTACTTATAATGATGCAAATAAAAAAAAAGACACAATTTCTTTTAACCAAGCAATTTTATTATGGGTTAACCATTCGATGATTATTAAAAATCCGTGGAAAAGGTTTAAAAATATATAATATCACATGCTTTTACATTCGGTTCCATCCTATTATTACATTTTTCGGAGGAAAAATCTTACTGCCATGGCGTCTATTGAGGACGTCTCTCATATTCTCCAGTTACTTTTCAAGGATCATTGATCATTCCAATCCCGGAAAATTAGATTCGGATAACAGCTATCTCCTTGTGGCAGTTAGTTGTCTTGACCCACAGAACGACACCCAATACATTAACAAACCAATTCACCTAAATTTTAAAATAAGTTTTAATGATTATCTTATTTGGTAGGTGAAATTTAATAAATCTTCAAAATTTGTTCGTTTCTATATATTTATTACGAACATTGTTTGCCCAAAATTAATAATAATTATATTTGAAAAATAATGTTAAACTTTCAAAAAAATTTTTTTTAGTTACACATTCAGTTCTGTACTTACAAAAAGCAATTCTGTCTTCAATATATTTTACTGTGATTTTTTTACTTTATAAAAATTAAATATTATAGCCATTATGTCAAAAGTAAAATTGTCATAATGCAGCTTTTTTGGATTTTTAATTAGGATTGAATTTAAAATTTTTGGATGAATTTTTTTTTCTTTGGTGCAGATTTTTAATTTTAAGGAAAACTTATAACTGTATTACAAACAGTTATGCTTTTACTTGCAACTGAATTGTACAAATTTTTTTCAGGTTAAAATTACCTCCGATAACGTCTGCCTCTGGTTTACTGTTCCGGCAAACAATGGTTACCTTGAAGTTAGTGAAGCTCAATATCTTGTCTCTCTGTTCGTTGTTTTTTTTTTGGGTGAACTATCCTCATTTATTCGTAATTGAAACAATACGTGCCACTAGAAAACTTGATCAGCTACAGTTATGTCTTTAAAAATTATTGTTATTGATTTTTTTGCATTTAATTGTGATATTTTACAGACTAAGCTCTCAAAGAATCCGGTGTCTAAATAGCGGTAAAAGTATCTTTGCCATGGAAATTGTTTTCTTAAATTTAAGGCATCAAAACGCAAAAATGTTTTCAGAAAAAAAGAAGATTTTAACGTGTGCATTATCTACAGATATCATTTTTTATTTTTTCGACCCATAATTCAATCTATTAAAATGGCAGAATTCTGAAAATTAATAGGTCAGACCAAGATGGTCTAAAACATATATGCAGAAATTCAATCGCCGTTAGGGCTCATAGAGGACCACCCCAAAGTAGCTGGACAGAATGAGGACTTTCAGAAACAGAAAATATATTAGCAATGATAAAATTATTACTTATACATAGATCTGTAGTAGGCAGTGAAGGTTTCGTTTTACAGGCCGATCCTATCAATATTAAAAGGTACTGTCCAGCGAAAAGTACTTTATCATTTAGCATAAACAGACGACCATAGTACGATAAGTATTGTAACATAGTTTCTATCCAGGGCATATTTTTTGTACAAGTCTTAGTCACTTTTAAATATTGATAGGATGCGTCCTGTTGAACGGGACACTTGACTTAGTAAATTCGACAAATCGAGCCTAATGCCCAATAGACGGCGATCTTTATATTCCCGTCAGATTTAGGCGGTTACTGTTCTCTTTAAAATGTGATGTTATTTTTAATGCTAAAATCTACCTGAATATTCTACGCAAGAGTGTCGGGCATAAGTATCTTCTGTGTCTTGTCAATATCGGGGGGGTGTACTAAGGCGACGTGGTCTTACAGGGCGATCACATTTCCAAGGCAGGAAGGACGCTTATCATATATCTCATCATTTCACATACGTCTGAAGCTGTTACGAGCGCTATAAAATCGGTAATTGTGCTAGCAAAGTCAGAAGATAAGTTCTTTTTTTGACATTATCTAGCACGGCTAAAAAATATTGCGAGACGAGACAGCCTGTCTTTCCTCTTAAAGTACGATTTTTCTAGTCTTTTACCGAATTATTGGTTAACCGGACACATTCATCTGGGATAAAGGTCGTTAAGGGGGCTTTTCAAAAAGAAAATTACCTACTCTGAAAAGATCTGGTGATAAAGCTCTCCTTTAATTGTATAATTTGCTTAACAAGATAGACTATAATATATACTAGCTTTTTATTTTAATAAATTATATTTAAATCTGCAACTTCAAAGAGTTACTTAGGCGTAGAACAAAATGTTACACTTGTTGAAGACAAAAGTTGACTGATTTCTGGAATGCAAAACAGCGGCCAAACAGAAGATATAGGACGGTGTTGCAGAACGCGCGGCGCTGGTGTTAGAGTCTCGGGCCGAATCATCGACCATCTCGCAAATTACTCAAATCAGATCTATTTGAGTGGGTAATCAAATACAAAAACATACTTTGTATCATTCTCTTTACAGGTCATTTATTCTCATGCGAGAAATGACTCCGATAATACTTTTGAACCTTTTTCTAATAAGTATGCATTTGTAATCCTGATCAATTTCTTAGGGTTGGTGGCTGTTCTTGTGGGCAGAGGGCCTCTTTTTTGCTTATCCAGCAGTGAGTCTGCCTATATCTACATCGGCGGAACTAGGAGTTGTGGACTACTGGTGATCCAAACATCTGACAAGGTTTCCGATTTAAAATCCACTTAATAAATGAACTATGAAATTTGTATTAATCAACTCGGTCTGTTTGTTATAGATGCTCGAATGCGCGCTTATCAAAATGGAAGTCGGGATCGGCCACCATTTATCAGTTTTTGTCTGGTGGTGGCCGCGGTTAATATATAAGGTTGTTGGGCGTGGTGTGCAAACCCTCTCATGGGATATTATCACTCAAATATAAAAAACATCGTATGTGCCGATTAGCCGAATTTATCTTGCACTACATTTGGAGGGTTTCCTGCAAAACAAACTTGTCTTCGCTGTAGTGAAAGTATATTTATCATGTTTTTTAATCAAATGAAAATGGAAAATTTTGTTATGCAATCATTCAATTTTTTTTACTCCATATTTTGTATAGACATAATTTCTTAATCAATTTCTCAAAAAAAAATTTTTATTGCGTCATTACAGTTTTGCTTGTTTTTTCAAAAACTAATATTTTGTCTCAAATTTTAAAAATTAATTTTAAGGTCTTTTTGATTCTGAGGATTTTTAAATGGAATTTACCTTTTCCGTGCAAATAAAGAATTGCGAACCATTTGTATTTGGCCCTGAATTAGCCATGGATAATATACCCGGTGCTGTATGTCGCAAGACAAAATTTTCGTCTTCGAACTTGTCTCCATAAATTGATTTTCCTCCAGTTCCATCTCCGTGGATAAAGTCACCTCCTTGACACATAAAACCAGGAATAATTCTATGGAAACCGCAGTTTTTGTAACCAAAGCCCTTTTCGCTTGTGATAAGTTTCCTGAAAATATAAAGATGAAATAAGGGTTTTTAACAAGAGAAATTTAAACAACAATTTTTTTAACAAATTTTTTTTTAATTATTTTAAAAAGTTGATTTTTTAAGCAGCGACATGTTTGACTGTCTTAGCACGGACAAGCCGCGGCTAGCCGTATGAAATATCTCGAAACGATTATTTGCATTCAACTGATAACTAAAACCAGGGAAATTTCTTTCGGTTCGACCAGAAATAAAATTTCAAAATTTTTTATTTATTTTTTTAAATTGCCTGAACCTAAAATATTTCTTGTATCGCATCATGCGATTCGCATGTTTTAACAGTTAATTTTGTTAATTCTGAGAAACGAAAATATTTTTGTAAGGTAGCTTAGAAACCGGCTTCTGTGAAATTCGGAAGCACAGTTTTACTTTTATTATAATAAGTTATATAAAAATTATTTAAATGATTGTTATCAGCCCACTACTGACTGTACTCTCACAGTACTCTTGTGAAAAATGTCAAAATATATACTGGCATCTCATTAGGGACATGTTTAGTATATCATTAGTGTGTAGAAGTGTTTGAAGAACATATATATGTTCTATAGAAAATAGTTCGAGAATTTGTCTCTATATTATTATTGTTTTTTCAATGAAAATCATGTAAAAAAACGTCCGCTGAGACGCACGAAAATTTTGAAATTTGAAAAGGTTTTCGCCAAAAAAAAACGCAAAAAGACACTAAAACGTCCGCTTAGACGCACGTCCGCTTAGTCAAATACGACAGTACATGTATTTTCATGGTTTTTGTGGCTGGTTAAGTAACCACTTTCGTCTGAAAAACGCGATATAAGCGCAAGTACAGTTGAAAAAAAGGACCAATTCAGGAAATTATCGGGAGCCTTAATAGGTAGTTTTTATTTGTGGACAACCACCCCTTGTCATGACGATTACGGGAAAACCATAGGCGATATCGAAAAACGTTTTTTTGCATTCAACTGCCAACTAAAAAAGCTCAATAGAGAAATTTTATCAAGTTGATTTGACAAGCGGTTCACCGGATATAAACCGGAATGTAATTTTGTGGTAGGTTCGAATCTCGATGAGCCCAAAAAAAATTTCTTAAAATTAGTCGAAAAGTTAAATTTTTATGTTTTTACATTCTTACATATCATTGTCTACACATTTATGCTCCTGTGCTCCAAGAGTAATAACCATTTTTTTGATAAATCTCCTGGAAGAAAAAAACGAGTTGTTCGAATTTTTTTCTCAAATTTTATACTGAAACATGCCTATATAACTAGATCTGAATATGTAAAATATTTTCAGCCAGAAATAGGCGGTCGGGGTTCACTTATACCGTATCCCTCTGGTTCCGGTTAGTCCGGATAAAAAATAAAATACTGCCATTTAGCCTTTTTTGCGCTGGCGGTTGAATGCAAAGACCAGTTTCTCGATATATTATGGTTGTTTCAGTCATTCGTCATGACTGGGGTGGCTGTTCCTAAAAAAAGCTACCCAAGGTAGCTTTACTAGGAACCCCCCTGTCACAGCAAAAACCCGTAGTAGGTTATGGAGAACCGTTTTATTGCAATTGAATAGCTGACAACATAAACCGATGAATTTTTTTTTTCGTTTTCCGCGCTATACCGGTAATCAGCAAAAAACCGGTAATTTGCCTCTTTTTGAGGTAAAAAGGTTCTCTTTACTCCACCAGATGGTGTCGGGTGTCAAAACAAATATTACCCAAGTAAAATGAATTCGATATTTATATTACCTAAATGAGTATACACATATGTGGGTTAAGTTGCATTTTAGAAAAGAATTGAACTTTATTTGAATTAATTTCTCGCTGATTAATCATAGCTTATAATTTTTTTAAACATACTCATCGATATACAACTTAAATCACCAACCTATAAAATTATCCCCGGAATATAGTGATGATTCAGATGAACCGCGAAAATTTTGAGATAAATTTGCTTTTTTGAGAGTATTGGAAATCGAGAAATATAAAATAATTATGACTCATAATTTCTGAAATACAAAAAAAAATCATCCTGAAATCATCGATCAACTAAACACATAAAATGAAAAATGTCAAATGAAGTTGATTTTTACTCCAAGACGAAATGGATTTAAACAAACATTACTGTTTCCATTCAAAAGTAAAATCGTAACCTGAAATTTTCGGCTGTCCTTGGTACTGTATCTGCTCGTAATTCAAATTCCATTCGTCCTGCATATTGACCGCCAATGGAACAATCCATATAGACTCTCGGGTTGTCTTCGTGCGTCATGCCGCTCTTTGTTTTATCTTAATTAACCAAAATCATCAAAAAATACAATTTTATTTTTTTTCTCGAAAATCATATTTTTTCGTTTATGCGAAAAACGATTTTGTTTCGATCAAAAGGAAACTTGAAAATAAACAATTTCGTCATTATGAAACAAAAATAAAAAGATTTTACTCATTCAAAAAATACTATTTTATTTGCACCGGTTAGATTGCTCTAAGATTGGATATAATTAGGGTGTGCAACGGGAAGCTCAATGACAAAACTTTAGTTTAGTTTGTTAACAGTTTTCATGAATGTTCTTCTACTTTAGCGGGGGTTATCGTCACCAAATAAAATAAACTTGGCTCGCTAGTGAACAAAAAATCGGTCAACTAAACCTTTTTTGTCATCAAATGAGATTTGAGGGACTTAAAAATGTACCGGTAGAGTCATCTATTTTGTAGAGTTTTAGCTGTACTAGCTCTCTGGTCCAATCAAAAAGAGGGAAGGAGAAAAAATTACCTTATCTTTCTTTTCCCGCTCAAAACCAAACAAAACATATGGCTCAACCAGTATCATTTTCAAACGAAAATGACAAGTTCTGCCTGGAGAAATTTATTCAAGAAACCATAAAAAAAAATTCTGTTTTTAAGACCAAAGTCTTTTTATATGAAAATTGTCGGGTTTTATCTTATTTTAATTAACTGAGCTCACTGTTGAGAAAAAATTTGACATACCAATAGTTGCGATATTTCGGTCATGTTCCGCCGACACTTCTCCGTGTTCTCCAGTTCTCTCATCGTCCAATGTTTTTCCTGCATATTTAGCCAGCCATGAATCATCGGCCCAGACAGGTCGTGAATAGTGTCCATCCTTCATCTTTAAAACAAAATGAATACTAATTCTCACCAATTTTATTAACCTCGAAAAACAGACATTTTAGCCGATATAGTTTGTGTCATTGAGCTTGTTTTGTCAGTTTTTAGGTAACTTTGCCATATTAATTTATTTCACGTGGGGGTAAAATTCAAAAACAGACCAAATGATATCGGATAAAATGTCTTTTACATTATAGCAAAAGATTGAGTGTTTTTTCATGTAAAAAGAGTTCAAAGGCTCTTTTAAGCGTGTTAACCAATCAATGTTCGGCTAAAATCGACCTCGAAGTTTCGATTTTTAATAAATTGGTGAACCCAATTTGGTTTCTACAATGTTGTCGTGATGGAAATATTGTTTTCAACAATCAACAAAACTGAACTTTTATCTTTAAAAATCGAATTTTTCGTCAAATAAGTGATTTTTTTCAAACATGAGATTTTTTATTGCAAGATCGTTAACATCCCGTCTTGACTAAATCAGGCTCAACCTGATGCGTTGTGAAAAAAAAATTGAAACTGAAAATGATTTTTTTTTTAATCTAAAATTAAATCGTGAGAATTCGAGTAAATTAAGAAAAATTCTAGCATGAATTTGTAGAAAAAAAATCAAAACATTGTTTTAGACCGTTTTGGTCAAAAAACATTTTGTCTAATTTTTATACAAAAACGATTATATATGTTAAATTATTATTAATACTTTTTAAACAATAATTAATTAATAATAATATAATTTTTTTCAGTAAATTATATATAATATACATATGTATTTTATAAAGTTTAAATAATTTACCTTGATAGGTCGCGCGATGTTGACTTTGAGCGTTCTTCCGAATAGTTCTGCTTCGTCCATGTTATCCATAGCTGCGGCTGCATCTGCATCAGCTTCGTACTCGACAAAAGCAAAACCACGATGAGCTTCAGTCTCGAAATCAAGCGGAATTGTGATATCTCAAAAAATAAGAGTTAAATTTAAAAGAAGAAAAAAAATAAAAATTGTATTTTTCAAATCCTTGCTTATAACGTTTAGGTAACTTTTTTTTTAAAGCACCACCCTCTCTCAAAACCAAACGGTAGGTGATATCGAGAAACAGTTTTGTGTTTCTGATAGCCAAGAAAATTTTAACCAAAGAGAAATGGTTTCGATTTCTGACTCCGACCGGTTGACCGGTAATCACCGAATAACACCGGTAAATTACGGTTTATAGAGAACTACCCATAGTAAACAGTTTAAAATGTAACTTCTCAAGAGAAAAATTTTGGCTTTTTTAGATTTGACACCAGACACCATGGTGGGCACCACCTGGTGGAGTAAACACGATATATTGAAAATGGGCACTGGTATGTTATCTGAACCTACAAATATACTTATCCGGGTAACATTTCAAGANAAATCAAGCGGAATTGTGATATCTCAAAAAATAAGAGTTAAATTTAAAAGAAGAAAAAAAATAAAAATTGTATTTTTCAAATCCTTACTTATAACGTTTAACAGTAGATTACATACCTATAATGTCGCCAAATGGTATAAAAGCTGCGTGAAGCATTTTTTCATCCACTTCTTCCGCCAGACCACCGATATATAACAATTTTTTATTCTGTACAGCCGTCATTCTGAACTAGAGCCAATTTGAAATATATTTAAAAAAAAAAGAAAAATAACACAGATATTTTAAGTTCTTTTCGATCGGTTTTTTAAAAAAAATTTACGTTTTTTGCATTTTAGAATTACAAATGCCATGCGGCTAAAAAATGATCTTAACTTTATAAAAATCACGAAATGGATGTTTTTATTTCAACCATTTTTTAAAATAATCAAAAAAAATCGGAATTTCTGATGCGAATTACATCTTTTTCATGTTTTGATCATTTTTCAACCGATAGCCTATCGGCGATAGGTCCTCTTCGACAATTTTATTTATAAAAAGATTTCCTGCTTGTAAACCGATTTTTGTATTCAGGAAATCGTTTTGTCAAATAAAGATAATAAATTAAATTCCTTATAAAAAAATACAAATGCGATGTTATTCATTTTATATTATTTACATAATTAAGCTGTGTTTTTCAATGGAATGCCTGGGTGGTATCTTTCGGGCCGACTGTTTTTAATTTGAAAAATGCATTAAAAGGAAAAAATATCATTTTTTACTACAATGCAGTTAAAGTAAAGTGTATTTTCGTATACATTTTTTTTAATGCGGATCATCCCTTTCAAATACGCTTCATATCAAGTGCACCNAGTATTTTTTTCAAAAAGTACTCAATCATCGGAAAACCCCCTTAAAAAGAATCGTAACGACATTCTTCAAGACTTAAACACATGCATTACAGATAGAGAACTGCGGACGTTTAAAATAGAGACATTCCAAAGTCAAGCAAAGCGGAATATAAATGATAAAAATGAACGCCTACTGACTCAGGAGCGCCTACGTGATGTTCTCTTTTTTATTTCAACACACGACAATAGATTCCAAAATAATTTAAGAGTCAATTATACTAGAGACATTGAAGAAAACATATAAATATGTTTAGACAGACTGATAGAAAATATTTGAAGTTTTACTATGAGGTATATTGCAAATGAATAAATTAGCGTGTTAATTTCATCTCTTATTATGCACTTTTTATAGCGAGTAATTAGCAATTTCGCCAACTTTTGTTTTCTTATCCTTATTAATCGCTTAATCGTTTAAAATTTTATTTTGTTCATTAGTTATTGTATAGCAAATGGCTGACTATATTATTTTAAGCTATTAAAAATGGTATGTTGCATAAGAAACATTTGCTTATATGGCCCGATCAAGAATGTGTCACTAGTTGCCGAAAATCCGAGTCTGGGCAGATTCAATGTCTTATAAGTCACGATTGGAAGCGGAAATTTTATAAATTTGAAAACATAGAACTTAAATCATGTACTTCATAACAGAAAAAATTCGCAAACTTTAATATAAAAGTGGAGAAAGTATCTTACAGCGAGAACAGATTTGACACTAAGATAGAGAGTCTTTAATTTTCGATAAATTTTCGTGAATAAATGTATTTAAAATACCATTTCAAATATACCAATTTAAATCTTCCAAAGATATGGTCTGAAATTAAGAAATCAAGAGATAAACTGTTAAACTTTTAAAAAAATAAAACTTCCTCAGAATGTTCTTGAAACAAATAAGAAAGACATCAAAACTAGTTGAATTTGAAGACAAACCGTCCAATTTTGAAAAAAGTTTATTTTAAACCAAAAGATTTCCAAACTATGCAGAAATTTTCAGATCTTCTTAAAAACTTCCAAGTTTTTCAAAATATTGATGAAATCAAATTCTTTTACAATTCAAAGAATGTGTCAATTATGAAACACTACCAAATTGCTAATAGAAAACGCAAATGCCAAAGATGATGTCACTCTGTATAGGGAAAATTGGAGCACCAAACGATGTTCAATTGCGAAGTTTGTCTTACTTTAATTTTCTACAAAAATTCTCAAATTTCAAAATAACTTAAAAAAATTGTTTGAAAAACATTTTAGATTTTCTGATAAATTTTCATAAAAGTTTTACAGAAATTTTTTTGAATATTCAAAAAAATTTAAATTTTAAAACATAATCAAATTTTGAATTCAAAAAAATTGTCAAATTCTTCCATTTATTTACAATTAACTCCTTTTAATAAAAATGGTTTTTATTTAATTATAAAATGTCGGTGTTAATTCACTTTTCATTATAGTGGGAAAATATTTGGAAATTGAAAGTTTATATTAACTACATTTCTTGAAAATCAAAAAATATAAAAGTTAAAAATCCAGATATATATAAAAATTTACTATCAGCATAAGGTTCATATGTGGCGAGAGAAGTTTCTGAAAAAAAATGTAAAAGTTTATGAAATTGTAGCAATTTATCACCCAAATACTTTTAAAACACTATCTGTTTGTAATTGAACACTGTTCGAATCATGAACCAACTACCCATGAAAAATGGTGCAAAAAATTAGAAAAAAAGAGCCCTACATCTGGCCGAACGCTGAAACACGTGAACACCTTCTCCGTCTTTAATTCGGCAGTTTTCATCAGGTCAAAGATGAGAATTCTGAATACCGACGTTGATTAAATTCATATAACATCTAAAATTGAGTATCGCCCCTAGCCTTCTCGATCGCGTTCGAGTTTCAACCATTTTTTGACCAAATAGAGCTCGAGAAAAAAGGTTTCCACAACCACGGGAAACGCGAACTCTGGAGGGGCCTGGGCTCACCGTGACGCAAGTGTTTCAAGATGCCCCAAGTTTCAGGATATTCAGCTTGCTTTATGTCTATTCAAAAATAGCTTCGTAACTTAAAAATTAGCGACACCCCTAGGGAGTGGAGTCGCTGATTGAGCTCTCTTCCAAGGCTTCCGAGCCAAACTAGCAAAGGTGATATTCCAAAGAAACATTTGTACAACGAAAACCAACCTTCGGGTAATTGAAACTGACAAGTAATCTGATACTATCCCAAGCTAAGCCGGACAGCCGTACGCTTTAAAAAACTTCTAAAAAGACCGTGCCGCCATTTCGTACCTACTCCTTCAATTTTCCATACTTTGTATATTTTTGTGGTCCAGGCTCGGACCAGCCTAACAAAATATTTCAAAAAGCGCTTTGTAACATTTTGCTTTTCAGCGGCTCAAAAACGCGAAAAACCAAACATATAAATTTTGACTGGTCAGTTTTGAGCTCAGAGCAAAAGCTATCTTCTCCACCATTTCGGAGATACAGTTTCGACTATTCTGCATGCTGAAAGCACCAGACTGATTACCCAATGAACTAGAGAGTTTCTTGAAATTTGCTCGGGCGTCCTGGGGACCCATCGTCAACTTTTCATTTTTAGCCCAATTGTTTAAAATGGCCAGTTTGGGAGGCTCAGGCAAAAGCTATACTCCCACCAGTTTGAAGATCGCAGTTTAGACTCATATGCATCTGAAAAGCACAAAACTTGTTGACAATGTACTAGTATGAGTTTTTTTTGAAATTTTGATTCGCGTCTTTGGGGCCATGTCAAATTTTTATTTGAGCCTTAATTTTGACAAAATTCAGAAACAACACTTTTAGAAGGATTTTGGTGCAATTTTAACTCTGTAGCGTCAAAAAGAAAAAAAATTAACGCACTTCAATTTAAATCATAAAATAAATATAATTTTTAGTTTCGTTTTTTGGCTCGCCGAAAGCGAAATTTAAAAACAAACGCAATTTTGCATTGATTTGTTCCGGTTCTCCGGTATGCCCTGACAAAAAGAGAATAATACACAAATGATGAAAATGAAGGCGTAGGGTCCGATACCGTTCTTTTAAAAGCTTTTAAAACTAGTGGATTCGTATCAGATTATCTGTCGGTTCAAAATTACCCAGCGCCACAGAGTTGACGTTTAGTAAGAAATGTTTTTGGAATATCACTTTGCTGTTTGGGGGAAGACCTTGGAAGAGAGTGCGGCCGCTCAACATGAACGACACCACCCCTAAAGGAAGTGCACGTACGACCAAGAGCATCGATATCCTCAACCTACGAGCTAGGTTCCGATTCGATCAACCGATCGATCAGCCAACTTAAAATCGGGGCCTCCGACTCCGATCACTTTTTTCCAGCCCTCGGGTCCGATCCGATCATGCACAAATTTTTGAGGAGCGAATGCGCTCCGATCCAATCGTGAATCAACTCCGATCAGCAAAATCTGCTCGGATGCCTCCCTGGTCCGACTTGCTTTCGAGAGCTTCTCTAGACGGGCCGACTTGGCCGCGACAACGATAACATATCAGGTAATTCTCCCTTGAATAGTTATAAGTCGCCTCAACGCGCAATTTCGTCATTTCGAATTTTTTCTCACAATACCAAATAATGCACAATATATGCCCACATAATATATCGACGATATCTGATCGAGGTCAAAGGAACGAACGCTAAGGACCGGGGCAGGTGATCCCTATCTTACATATGACAAAAAGATTTGCCAAAAATAATCCGACCGAACAAGTTGTATCAATGCCAAAATTGGCTTCGAGAATGTGCGATGTTCTCAAAGTGAACTTTTTTAAACTTTTTACCGGGCAATTTCCAGGTATCACCCGGACATCGTCGGAAAATAAAAAAGATTTTGGTCTTGGAGTTTTTAATTTGTCTGTTCAACTCGTTCAGCCTCGTTGGCCTGCAAAAGACAGTTCTTGAATACTTGTTCCGTCTCAAATGAAGAGTGTCAAAACCTCACCGGGGTTCCTAAAAAAAATACCTTAATGATAAGCACAACATTGTTTGAAAAGCCATAGATATCAAAATCGCCTAAAAGTTCTTGAAAAATCTCTTGTGACGCATTTGTGGTACTCACTTTACTTTGGAAAGAATACAGTCCGACAGATTGCGCTCGATCCTTATATTCTAAAGCAACATAGAGTCCGACTCAGCCCTAAATCAATCCTTCATCGCATTTTTGACATTAATTGAATCGGGCTCTCGTCCGCATTCGGGGAACGATCCATAAAATCTACATTCACACACCTTTTCGATTATTCAAAAACTTTAAAAGGTCGATCACCCCAAGCTGAATTGGTTACAAAACTCAGCAAAATCCCCTGCACTGAAGGAGGAGGCTCCGCTATAGTTGTGGTCTCAATGAGATATACGAACTTGCGCGCTGGGCTGAACCACCCTTGATGGACTGAAAATCTGGGCATGTGTAGCCAGAATGGAAAATCGTGAAAAGGGATATGTCTAAAGTTGGCGGGTTTGATTTTAGAGAATGCAATCTACCAAAAACGTGGAAAGCTGTGCGGAAAGAATACCTATTTTATTAAGTTCAGCCGATCAGCCTAAAATACTCAAATTATCCGAAAGCTCAGATGCTTGCCTAAAAGACACAATTGCTATAAATGCAATGGAAAACAAAAATTAAAGGGCAAGGCGCCAGCAGACTCCATAGAAGTTACAGATAGGTAAAACCTCTTCAACTCTGCAAAGTCAAAGATACCTGAGAAGTCGGTGGTGAAAAGTAAACAAAACATATTTGTGCGATTTTTTAAGGGAGAACCTTCGTGAATGGAAGCTTGATGGTCTCTAAGGGTATCCCTCTCCTAATTCCGTACAATTCTCGGATCAATATATTAGCGAAACCACGCTTCAAGGCCACTACTATGTCAGATTAGCTATTTTGTAGAACCAAGCCTTTTCAACGTGCGAAAAAAATAGCCAAAACTTTTTTGTATGAACCAACTCCTTCTCACTATTAAGCGACACAGTGGACCCTAAGTAAAAACGGTAAATCTACTCCTCTATCCAGGTAGTATTTGAAATAAACCTAAATTCGACCATAAGCTGTATAATTAGATATTTAAAATTCTGAGGAGTCGTTTTTTTGTCGATAAGTGCTATATGATTCTAGAAACAGCGATACAACCACCCGTTTGAAACTTTAGCATACGAATAAATCTATCTCTCCTAGGTTTCAATTTCAAATTCACTCAAATGTTGCACAAGGCTAGCTCGAAATCAAATAGAAACTTCTGAGAGCCGTTTTCCAATTCGATCCCAAACAAAAAATCATGAATTTTCAGTCACGTGAAAAAATTCTCGAAAAAAAATGTGCTACGATTTTTCGAAAGTAGTCTCAAAAAGACAAGCTGAGGAAACAGCTAAAGAAAATTGGCTTACGTCAACCGATATTTTGAAAGTTTTAGGTGGTCAAATTGACAACAAACTGTTATTTGAACATAAGTAGCAAAATACTTAGAAAAAAAGTCGAAAAAAACGCCAAAATTTTCGTAAAACATTTTTGTGGTATTTGGGTGTTTACTGTCGTTCAATAACATATAAACATTGCATTTTGGTGCATTTTTATGACATCAATAACTGCAAGAAAATGTAGGAGCAGGGTAACCCTAAGGCGTTTTATATAAAATATATTGGCCCTTCCGTTTATGCCTGCCTCGTTACTGGAAATAAATAACCATCGGTATTTTTGGGTCCGAAAATTTAAAAATTTTCTAAATTTAGAAAACACTGTTTCTAAAAAAACTCTCGGTCTAAATAATCTGCAGTGCCAACAATTTACATTGAAAAAACCTCGATACAGATGGTTAATGTCCAGAAATTTCTGCAAATAGAAACTTTTGTATTAAATAAATGAGTGACGGTTTAATTGATGTTTACGCCAAAAAAAGAATACCACGACGATGTAGACAAAAAATTGTCACTTTAATTTGAAATATTAAAATTTTCCATAGACGCCTATTCCATCTGATCATCAATCCGACGGCAAAAAGGCTGTTTTAAGAAGAATCAATGAATGGAAGCATACTGTATAATCTTATAATCGCACTTTTTTTATTAGCAATTTGATACGGGAATCAAGCTCTTTGTGTTAAATAAAGAATAACTGAGTTGTTAATTTAAATTAATTTCTCGAGTAGAATAGTTTGCTTAAACTTCGATAGATTACCTGTTCACTCGACGCTCCATTATGCCGCAAACGAAGATATGCTCTAACTTGTCGCCTGATGAAATTACAACCTCGCTGTATAAATTCTTAAATATTAAATAAATGTTTTAAAGTGCACTATTTCCTTCTATAATTTTAGATTTCTCAATTTGCACGAATACATGCCCCGCCTTTCTATTAAGCACTCGGTAGAAAGCGTAGTGGGAGATTTTCTAGCTGAAATATATAATTTCTAGAAAAACTTCCAACTACCTTTCTAACCAAGTTAATCAAGGGATAACTGTGGGTCTTGCATTGAAAATCCCGTTTCCACAATCTTTATGGTCATGAATGCATAACAGTATAAAGCTATTTTAAAAAATCACGAACACAAATCAAGCAAGATAATTTTCAATATCTAAAAATTTTATACATTAATAACAACGGCAGAAAAAATATCAAGCTATTTGTCTGGTCAAATTCTATTTATTTGTTATTGATTTTTTGGACCGTGAAACGTAACTTTCATGAGAATATGCCAACGCGCACACCCTTAAGTCATAGAAGATTATTAAAATAAATTTTATCTATTTTTAATAATCTAAGGTTGTACCAAGAAAATCCTTTTGTCCTACAGTAAAAAAGAAGCTAAAAAACTACGACCTATATAAAATAACAATTCGCCGTCTTTTGAACCTCTTTAACTGAATAAATACACAGAAGCAGGTGTACAATACAGTTGAAGGAAAATGAGTCATAGGTTTGAACAACTACAAGTGAAAACAGAAAGAAATCAGGGTAAACAAGTTGACGCAGGACCTGGTTAAAACCCCGGGTGGTTACAACCATCAATAGTCAGCACCATGCCGACCATCACCTCGTCCCATCATCGGCGGGCGAGTGGTAGTAACAACGACCTGCAAGTCGTTAAGCAGCCTTTCAATATTGGCTTCGGCGGTCCTTTACCTCCAGCCAATGATTGGAAAAAACCCACGTGCCATATACGCGACCTGTGTGGAGCAGTGGCACCCAGCAATAAAGGCGTACGACTGGCATGGATGTCTGAAAATAATATTGTAAAAACAGTAGTCGTTTAAAAACGAAAAAAAAAGATCGATGAGAAAATTGACTCCAATCCAAAAATTTGATAGAAACAGTGACCCCGGAATTTAACAACGCATTGTTTATGAAGTGACTCCCAAAAAAAAACAATTTGTATTTTTGATCATTGTACAAGCATACTCAAGAGATAGAAAATTGGAAAATAAATTATATTTCTATCAGATCTGAAAAATGACCCTATGAGGAATTTTTGAAATTTCAATCGTTGTGAAAATGACTCCTAGAATTTACAAAATTCTCCTTATTTTTATTAGTAAAATGAAGACCGTAATTATATCTGGCCCTTCTAAAGTCAAATTTAACATTATAAAAAAATATGTCACAATACCATGCTAAGTTGTATCTCTCAAGATTTCAGCCAGCCTGTGTTCTTACTGCGTCCCTCCGATTCACCGAAGCATCATGAACCTTTGTGTCTGGGTCGTTGAGGAAAACTTCCAATGCAATCAATGCAAGTTGTTCGTTAAATGGATCACCACCAATAGATTGCAAAGAGTTGTCCGAAACGCGGTTTCGGTTGTCTGTGAACAGACCTAAAAATTTGTGTCGAATAATCATAACTTAATTTCAACACATTTTTCAACCCCCTCGACAACACAAAAACGCAGTCGGGTACGCACTTTGGCTGCTTATAGGTAAAGGCTTCATTTTATTGTTCTTTAAGGTAGCTTTTTTAAAGGAACCACCCTGTCAGCATAATTCTCCGAAGCCCTCTTAGAGATATCAACAAACATTTTTGTAGTCATGTACACAAGTGGAATTTGTGAATGGGAAAGCTTTTGTGTTTTTCCATGTCAAACCATTCACCGGAACAGAGCTTGAAAATACCGGTTTTCTGAAGGCAAACATGGATTAAATCGAAAAATTTTTTTTTCGGAAATACTGCCCGTACGAAAATTTTGTTATTTTCACACTTCTCGTTGATCTTTGCCGTATGGATTAACCGGACCCACCAGAGTACAAATCCAAATATAAACTGCGACATCTGGCATTTTTGGTTGAGATCTTTCCTCAAACCGCCCAAATTGAAATCGGACCTATTCGCAATCAAGGAGTTTGATTGGCTGCTAATATCTCTCGTTTGTGTGGGGTGTCCCGACATTCCAAATATTAGGGATTGTACTCGTTGAAGGTCGGTAATCCATATAGATCGACCATTTTAACGAAGGAATAACATTTCGATTAAATACGTGAGAAAAAACTTGTTGCCTGTTGAAGATCTGAACCCTAAACTTGCCGTTTGATAAAATCAATTACCGTTGACTGAGAAATAACAAAAAACGTTTCCCATATCAAATTTACTTGTAATCATGGACCGTTTATAGGCTAATGCATCCAAATTATGCCTGAAAAGGGGTTTGTTCCTTTAAAAAAAACTACCTTAGCGTCCCTGAAGATTAGGAAGACTTAAAATTTTTATCATTATAAGTTTACATTTTTGAACTTTATTAACCCGTAGATATGCATGTAGGACCTTCAACCAATACGCATGTGTAGATGTAGAGAAAATGTAGCTCAGAACAATATTAATAAATAAGCGAATCGGATTTGAATTTCTAATCGTGACTTTCCAAAATACCAAGAGCATTTCCGTCTTCAATCCATATTTTTTCCGATGAATAAAACCATACAATACGCAATTTATTCGAATAGCTTTGTAAAGAGAAAAATTTCACTCAAAGACGCCAGATAAAAATTGAAAAATCGGCCACAGATTCAGAACAATTTTTTCCAAAGAAGGACCTCCCAAAAGGTTAACCTGCGGATTTCTGGGATCCAATTCTAAGGTCTTTTTCAAATATGGCTTGTGTGGGGGTTAAATATAATTGGTGACATATTCAAATTTATCTGTCAACGATATTATGAAAATTGCACTGCAAATTAGTGTTCACTCAAAATTTGTCATATGAAAATTTCAAACTAATATTTTGCAATTTCACTCTTGAGAAATTACCTCGTATTAAATGTCCGGATCGGGAACGATTCGATCTTTTCCTTTTGATGAAATGTGTCCTGCGCATAATACCGATTTTACTTGTGTCCTGTGGCGATGATATCTGGACAATTTGGCCGATAGACGGGTTTGTCTTGTTGGTAGAGCACTCTTATACTCGAACCATATCCTGAGCTCGGACATACCTAGACGAAAATATTATGAGACGAACATTCCAAAGTCTGAATAACTATGCGAAAATTATTTTTTGACATTACGATCGTATAAAAAACCTGTCGTTTGAGATAGTCAACCTTTCAAGATATACTTATTCTGGAAATTTCACCTAAGAGGGGTATGCGACTCTGATTGGACATTTTCTCGACATGAAATATACTTGAAAAACTAAGTCTCATGAGAAATGAACCGAAAATCGTCATCGTTGTGAGATCTATCTTCATCTTGCGAAAAAGTACATCACAAATTATTTTTGACCGTTACATGGCCAGAAGTACAGTATTCGAATCATAGGTGAAATTTCGAACGCAAACAACTATCTCCTCTCCAGCACCGTAATCAATATTGATAATTTTCGACCAGATCACGTAACGGTGAGTATCGTCAATCTTTGATTGTCGGAGCCTTGTTTTTATCGGCGAACGGAACACATTTCTAACGAACGGCCCAAATAACTGACGATTTTTCAACAATTTCAGACTTCAAAATCATCTCCTCTAGATTATTTGCAATAATGAGCTCAAATTGTTTCAGTCTCCTCAAGAACATTCGTGAGGGCACACCGTCGGTTTTGTTTGCATGTTCAGCTTAACTTGAAATATAGATTTTTTGGTCATTTCCAAAAAAAATTCGAAAAAAAAAAATGGCTTCAGATTTTCGAAGTCTCACTCAGGCTCAAAAGAAGACTAGTGAAACACGATCGAAAAATTTGGCTTACGTCAAGTCGACTATTTGAAGTTTTAGTGGGTCAAAATTTGAGCAAACGTATTTTTTAACTTCATCTTCAAAAAATACTTAAAAAAAATCGAAAAAATTGCGTTAATTTTCGAAAAAAAATTTTGATGATTGGGTTCTTAATAACTTTAATTCTCACCACCGTATGCAATTTGGAGCATTTTTAATGCCTTTAAGGCCTTTATTAAATCAGGTCGGCATACCCCCTTAAACGACTCGCTAAATAATTATTTCCATTTTTCCATAATTATGACCCCAAGAAGCTTTAAAGTTTTTATGGTCATGTGTATCATTTGACTCTAAATTTTATAAATATTCCCGTTTTTTCATTTTTTCTTCCATGTTAGTTAGAAGTTTGACTCCAATATATTCCTAAAAAATATAACTGGAATTTAGACCCTAAAAAGTTTCAGTATACAATTCTGTTTTTTTCCTGAAATTTGACCCAATCAAAGTATTAAATTTTGTTTTAACCTTTCATAATATCAAAATAAATGTTTTGATTGATCGTGTTTAAGCGTGTTTTTTTCTGGCGGCGGCATATTTATTGTTATAGATTTTTAAAATACATAAAAAAGTAAAAAAAATAGAATTTTATTAAAATATATTTGTGTTTTTTATGTAATTTTAACAATGGAAATCATAGCTAAAGGATACCCGCCTTTTTAAAGTTTAAACCACTAAAATCCATATTTCTTTAATTCAGTTGAGGCGGTTCCTTCGTAAATACAGACGGCGAGGCCGATTTCAGATTTCGATAGCATCAGGATAGCGTTTGTGCCGCGAATCGTGGTGGGTACTAAATGAACAGTAGCGTCGGCTCTGGGCTCTCGTGCTTCTTTTTGACAGTGTTGGAAAACTGGGACACCAAGAGAGAGGGAACCTCCTTTACCTGGAGTTACACTACCACACGACATGTAGTACGTAGCCAAGCCCTGCTCAGAATTAGATAGTTCCTTGCTTTCCAGTGAAACCTGAACAAAAACTAAAAAATAAAACTTTTGTCGCAGATATTTGGCCCATCTGGAAATTTGATAAATTCTAAACAAAATCGAAAAAACAACGAGATTTTTGCACCATCGAAAAGAGTATTGTATTTACAATTTGAATGAATAAAAATCAATCGAATTCGGCACGTCGCAACTTTTAATTTTAGTTGACGTTATAAAGTTGGATTATTTTTATTCGAATTCTTTGAAAACTTGAAAAATATAATATTTTTCATTCATTCTTGTTTCGCCTAGACTTTCTTTAAAATATAGAATTTTTATTATGTTCACAATTGCAACAAATTTCAAAAAAATAAATTTTGTGCCAATTATTTTTCCAGCAAATTCTTAATTTAGAATCTTTCACAAGTACAAGAAAACAAAATTGGTGAAAAAAAAATGAATTTCTTTTCCCGTTTTTTATGGCAATGAAAATTTTTATGCTAAAAATACCGTTTCACCATCTTTTACCCCTGAAAGTGACCTTATGTGTTTGGTCTGATGGCCAAGTTGGTCTGTAATATACGATAAGAGATTCGTCCGGTTCGGAGACGTTTTGTCGCGATCAATTTCATAACAAAAATCCCAAAATATTTAACAAATATAGTTCCAAAGGTCTAACAAGTTTTTAGGCAAAGAAAGGGCAGTGAATATTCTTAAAGAACTCAATATTAAAAAAGCACAACAGCGCATGCCAAACAATTTCCAATATATGAAAGGACAGGTATAATTTTTTAGATTTTGATCAAGGACCACTGATAAAGGTGATACCGATGGGATCCACAAAGCCACAGATTCAACGATTTTTTAGGAAGTATTTGCTTATCAACATTTTAGGAAAATTAGAAAAATAGAAGGCAAATAATATTTGGGAATCACAGTACCAAAAAAAAATTATCCATAATCTGTGATGGTCAAAAAAATTGGGCGCGGAAAAAAAATCGCGAAAATCTGCAGAAAATCGGGGTCAAAAGACTATTATAAGATATTTGACTACCCAACAATTGACCTATAAAATTAAATTGATACTGAGGGCACTGCGAAACGCCAATTATTAAAAAATAAAATCCTGGGATTTTTATAGATAATGCAAGTAGCACCAGGCAATGGCTGGAAAATCCGATGATGTTAATAAGTAATTTTGATACCGTTTTTAAGATTGAATTTTTTTACACTTCTGTACCTTTATTTGCTTGCGATAAATGCCAATTGCTGTTGAAGAAATTCCCCATAAAAATGACAACCAAGTTTATAATATTTTAAAATTTTCCCCCCAACGTCATTCATCGATTGCGCCGTTTTAAATAATATGCGCATATTACAATTTTTTACATTGCGGGGAATTTATTCAATCGTCAAAAATAGTACTCGGCTGGTTTTCGCTGAAGCGCCCCAAGCAAAAAAAAATTAATCTTGAAAACTTTTCTCATTTATATTTTTTAGAAATCGGATTATTCACCAATTTTTAAGTACAAATCAATTTTCTTTAAAAATGCAAGATGTATATATCCGTTTGTTTTCATGAAGCTGAAGATAAAAATTTTTTCCTAAATTTAAATTTTCGCCTAATAAGCTATAGGTCGGCCTAATAAGCAAACCGGAAATTCCGAATAGCAATAAATGCAATATTTTCTACATTTTCCAAAAATAGATAAAGTATAGAAATTTGGGTTATACTCACTTTTTTTGAGATGGAACTCAATTGGGTTTTCGTATACGTGAATATTGTTGCTTTTTCTCGTTGTGATTATTATAAAAGTTTATAATGCTTCTCTTAAACTCTTTCCAATTGCTCCAAATACTGCCTATCACTTTCCATTTTGGATGCATTAAATTTTCTGAAGGAAATTGTTAACCTTTGGACTTCAGTTGTGCAAATTTCTATAGTTTTTGGCGGAGGTCTTTTTTATTTTTATGTCATTTTCCCATATCATTTGAAAATTAAGAAACAAATAACTTTTAGCCATTTGGAAAATGCAGACTTTTGTTAACTCAGCTCATTGTTGAGCCGTGCTATCAAGAAATTCTGCTACAGATGTCGCATAAATTCTGATATATGCTATAACTTAAAATCTAGAAAAATGACATCTAAGACATCTTTTTATAAAACAATTTTTTGAATCTAATAAAAAACGAAAACTGTCCTACAGTGCCTAGGTAGAAGAGAAAAGCTGTCTGACAAAATTTCCAAAAAATCTGAACAAAAAAGTTATTGTGGTATTTGAGAAAGCAAACAAGGCCTTCAATTAATCATTCATTATTGTTCCTCTTATACTGTCTGTCAGCCTTAGATATTTGTGCCGCTGACCTTATTTTGGTTTTAGGACAAATGCGTATGTTTTGTTCATTTTGTCGGCTTGGATAAAACCTATGCATACTGCGAGGCGAAAATATAGGATCACAAGAAGTTAGTGCCGTTGTTATCAAAATTTGAGAATGCAGTTCAATTTTCGGTAAATACGGATTCAGTCCGGTGAAGTGACAAAAAATCTATGGTAAATTATCCATCTGACTCCCTAGTAGCCAAAAATTGATTCTTCTGTTAAATATTTTCTCTACTTTTAGCGTTCTCTGAGGTTTAAAATATGGAAAAGCAAAAATTTTTATTGAAATGCAGAACCGAAGATAGGTCAAAGACACCTTATATTATATATAAGGAAGCGTAAGGGTTTGTAAAGACACAAATAATTATATCTTTCCGTACTAGTAAAATTTCTAGAAATAATTTAATATCAACGGTTTTTTTTTTCTAGGCGGGAGTTCCAAAGTCACTCTGAATCAAGTTGACAAAATAATTTCTACATTTAAGTTCAGCACTCTTATAGACCAACATTACCTCGTATATATATCGTAATAAGAAACACAATTAAACTCAATACTTGTTTTCTAAAGTTCAAATAAGTCTTCTAGGAGATTTAAAGGGTTAGATAAATAAGTAGAATTTTCGAATTTTTTTTGCAAATCAGATGGGCTAAGCTAAAGTTTTTCTTTGAATATTCTTCAAAAACACGAGTTCAAGATTTTACAAAAAGGTGCCATATGTCTCATATCATTTGACTAGGGTCTACCAAAACTAAACCTGCTGATTACATAATTTTTGAGGGTAATCGCCTCTGAAAAAAAACGATTTCCCGAGAACAAAACGGTAGGAATTTTAGCAAATAAACATTTATATTGGTTTATTTCATCAAAATCGCGCCGTTTAAAATTATCTCAAGAATACGAATTAAGCGGACTTTTAGTACCGATTTCACTGGATTAATATGAAAATTTTTATTCTCATAGTTTTCAAGTGATTGTGCTCTTGTTTTTCTCCTATTTTATATTCAATCCGCCAAGTTAAAAAGTTACAATTTGCCCCCGTTTCTTTCCTAAAGAACTCAGAAGAGATATGACTGAAATGAATACTATGGAAAACCGGATATTTTTGCGGAAACTTTCTTTGTGTTAAGAATGTATTTATAGGACTTTTTACCTTATTTTTAGCTGATTTGAACATTACCTGTTTTCGTTTTGCCGCTTTAATGAGACAGTTGAGTTAGCAGCACAGATGAACCAGCGTACCCAGTAAGTGTTGGTTTGATTATGCACGTGAACAGCCGATTTCGAGAGCCCGTTTTGACCTTGGGCAACCATATGTCAGCAAGGGGGACTTAAAATAATTATGATATCCCAGGACTCAAATAGTTTTCACCGGTATATTTTTTATCAAAAAAGATGTTTAAAAAACCATTTTTGTAACTGAAAGCATTTTTGAAACAAAATTTTTCTATCAATAAAAAAGATATTTGTTTTACAAATTTTTACAAATTTTTAGAAAAAATTTTTGCTAACAAATATTAAATGTATAAAATTTTAAAGGAGTGGGCGAATCCGAGTAATTGGGCTCTTTTCTTACCGACCTTTCGAATGTGAAAGTGTTCTGGGAGAAACTCTGGCTTCAAGAAGATGATGTTTTTTTCCAAATTATGTAGGCACAACCTTATGAGGCGTGGCCGTCAACTATTTAGGACTCTCAGATCTTCAACTACGCATAAAAGGTGGTTTAGTAGGCGTCCCTAAAACTACTAAAAAAGCCTACTCCTCATGTATTTCTTCATTATTTTTCTTGTGTAATTTGGCAATTCAACGTTCAAAATATGAATGCGCATCTACCGAGCACCAAAAGCTCTTTTTGGAAGTTTTTGCCCCTAGGTGGTCAATAACGACTTAAATGGAGCTCGACGCAAAGCTTACTCCTCTCTTGAAAAGTAATATAGAGAATTTTTTATTTGTGCATCAAATTTCCCGCAAAGCCGGGATTAAGTCCGAGCGAAGAAGTTTTTTTCTTCGATTTTTTTTTCCAATAATTCAGGAACGACTTGTGAAGTTCTTGTTTTTTTCGTTGATTCTGAACTATAAATTTTCTAAAACGTACTTTATTTTGCAAAAAAAATTCAAAATTCCAGAAATCCTGGAAGTTAAAAAGCCAGTGACAAAATTCTCTACAAATAGAGGCAATCAAAAAGTTATCTGAACGAAATTTCACTTATCTTCACCCTTAAGTTCACTTTATTCCAATCCCCGAGAAAAATCCGACTTTCTTTGAAAAAATCTCAAAAACCTGAAAACAATCTTATAGTGAAAAACTTGGCAGAAATTCTCTACAAATAGTGTATCCCAAAAAATTAAGCGTGAAAGTGAGATATCGACGCCCACGTCCTTTTAAACCACCGCACACCTGGCACGAGATGTCCTAGCCACCCCCTTCTTTAACAAAGTGTTCCGTCCTACGTATTTTTTTGTCAAACTGACCAAAATTTGTTCGAAACATTTTCGACCATTTTATTTTCAGAAAATTAGCAAATTTTATGTGATTACGATCTTGCCACAAAAAATAAAAAATTGAGCTTTAGCTCAAAAACGGAAATTTGGTGCTGCAATGAGGGTTTTTGCGAAACCTCACTTTTCTGAACACTAGATAGGCCCAAACAAAAATTTTTGCTCGGCCATCGGCTTTTTTCGGTGGCGATTACCACCGGATAAGCAAATAAATCTCTTTATAAACAAAAAATTGGCATCCAAATAGGCATTTCCGTCTGAATGAGAAATTTCCTAGGAACATCACCAAAAATTCTTGAAATTATAAAATAAGGGGCCACTACGGGGTTTTGCTCTGTCCGATCTATCCGCGCCAGAAGACACACTTCCCCAAAACTATCTTTGGTCTCTGTGTTCTGAAACACGCTCGTGCAGGTGGGGGTTCACAAATAAAGTTTGTCCCCAAAACCAACATTAAAACAAAATTGTCGAAATAACTAAAACAGTCGTTCAGATCCTAACTCGTGCCCAGGTACGGGTACACAAACTGTGCCAGGAAAGAACACATTGAGATCGTTACGTTTTAAAACTTTTTTAAGAAACTAATATGCCCCCGCGGTAAAAACGGTTCAGTAACATACACCGTCCCGATTTAAGAAATTGATTTAATGCACCGTTTACAGTCGATACGAAACCCTTTAAATTTCGCTAAACACCTACGGTGTTTGTAAACCTTCCCAAGACGTTTTATTGACGTGTCGGCTGGAGCAAAAAACTTCAGATGGCAAAAATGGTACATGCCTAAAATCTGCAGAACTATTGTAAAAATTTGTATGCAGATAAAAAACAGACACTATTTACAAGTGCAAAATACAAGGCAACTTAATTGTTGGCTCAGGAAATTTTATTTTATCCCAGTAGACATTGCCACGACTTCCCGATCGCATAAGCCGGAGAATCTTAATCGCGCCCCTGCAGTGACCTTGCTATTCTTAAAGCCGATTTAACGGTCAGATAATGCACTCGGTATAAATTGTTTCCAGTTATTTTTTAAAAAAAAAAATTCAATATTTTTGTTAATTACAATTATCGAATTTTCCAGCCCTCGCAACCTTACTTGTGAGTCATAATACCGAGATTTATGTGTTTTTGAAAAATTCAATTCTTATATTTACTTACTCATGATCCTTCTCTATTTTTGCAAACCATACAATTACACAAGTCGCAACACAGCAACTTCCTGCCTTGGTACATTCGCATACTTTTCAAGGCATCCGGATCGTTTACAAATTCACAACCCTTTAAATGCTTGCCTTTTTTGTTCACTTTCCCAGGTTTTTGCAACTGTTGGCTAAAATAAATATACGATAAACATTCTTATAAAACTTAAACTTTTTATTTAAAGAAATATCGAACTTCCCAAAATAGTTGCTCAATACTGCTCAAAATTTAAATAGATTTCTTGAAATATGACGTCCAAATTAATTGCTTAAATACGTCTCCAAAAGGAATATTACTCACAATTAAGTCATAATATGTACATTTACACAAAAACATCAAGCTAAATTTTTTCGCTAATATGACCCTCTAAATTTTTTTTTATATTTTTTGAAATATGACTGATATTATATGAGTCTAAAAATGTTTAATTATTTTTTAAGAATGCATGACCAACCAATCAGAATTATTTAATTTTTTGAACCTTGACTCAAAAATTAATTATTTTTTGGATCAAAAAATGACTCGCAAAAATATTAGTTTTTCTCAAAATATGACTCAAAATTTCGTTTTTTAATAGAGCTCACTAATCTAATTTAATATCATTAAATTAATTTTTTGTGTAACTATAATGATCTTTTATAATGCTCACTTGCAAAGCGCTCTTCGATTTCTATCAAGAGCAAGTCCTGACGGCTTTTTTTCGCCTCAACATTGTAATACTCTTCCGTATTATGGCAACTGGTTACATGACGAAACGGCGAAGCAATACTTTCCCCACGCCTAAAGCTTCAGCAGTATAACTTTCAAGGGATTAAAATCTGAGTTTTATGTACTACAATTTGTACGACAAAGTAGGGAACACCTCTTTATTGGTAGGGTTGCGCACGGTGGAATTTTCGAAGTTTCAATACCAGGGTTTCAACTTTATGTATCTTAAAGAAGAATATATCGAAAAAAAATCGGGAGAAATCACGTTCCCACGCTAAAATTTTTGGCCAAAATTCGAAAAAAAATCTTAAAATCTGCCTACGGCGCAATTTCTTGACTTGATTTTATTTTTCTTAACCCGTCCACCACCCTTTGACTATCTAAAGGCAAAAAAAATTTCGGCGAGTCCACAAACGCGCAAGAAATAACACTCGTCACAGGACCTAACAATTCACTAGTATACAAGTTTGCCCACATTTTATATTCCAAAAATATGGTTGAAAATTATAGTTGAGAGTCCGCCAAAAACGTTATTTTTTCCTACTTTTTTTTAGATTGTTCGCTCAAACATTTCTTTAAAAAGTAAGTTGCTGTGAAACGATATTATGAATATCGAAAATTCTGAGGAAGCAAGTTTTTAGGAAAGTATTAAGGATTATTTGATATAAGTTAATTGATCTGCAGTTCCTCTAAACCGAATAATAATTATTTTCACAAGTGACTGTTTTAGAAACTCCAAAATAATAAAAAAAAATATTTTCAAAAAATTATTTCGAAGAATTGAACGGACAATTTTACCCAAAATAGAGTCGACAAAAGACAAATCGATCAAATGAGTAGTAACACAAGGTGTACTGATTTCTGAGTTTTCAAGCTGATTAGCCCATAATTTTCACATTTTACTGCCATATATTTCGACCGCGGCGAATGAAGACATCTTTTTGTAACGCGATCAAGATATCAATCATTCATTTTAGACCACATTTAAACTAGCTAAACGTTTCACACCTAAATTGTGGTAACTTATATGCCAACTTGTGAAAAATGGTATGGTTTTTCAAGAAAGTACAAGGTGATGAACCTCATTTTCTCCTCGCAGTTCTATCTAAGTTTACAAACTTCGAAATTTAAAAAATGTTACGTCGCTTGTCTCACGCTATATTTTATCTTGATCTCAATGCAGTGAGCAAATAAGTAAATTCGATTATATTTTCCGTTCAGTTTCCGCGTGATAAGCGCTCACAAAGTATTGCCTTTAGATAGGCCTTGGGGTGTGAGGCGAGTTCTCGTTCATCTGGTGTGAGGCGGAGTAACAGAAGTTCTCATCTATTTCGTTCATGCAAAGTTTCGGTAATTAAAATTGACGAATGTTATGCATTTGATATCAAAACTCAATTTAAAGCAAACCAAATTTTACACCTCGCCTTTAGACACCCTGGATTTGGAGCAATGCCAACCTCGATTGGGTTTATTGTGGCACCGGGGGTCAGATTAATCGATATTTGACCAGTAGATGGCGCTACAGAGATTGGCTCCAGAAGGTAGAATATGTATTGAGTAAGAAGAAGGAACGACGATTTGCGCAGGTTCCATCCCACAGACAAGCTTGCTTTCGCTAAAAAAGTTACATTATTTATGGGTCCTGTTTCATTGAACGAGTGACACCATTTTTAATTTTGGTGGCATACCCTAGAACTGAGCACATATTCTTTCCTGAAATTATTGAGTCACAATAGTCGATAATTATCCCTATTGCGCCCTTTCCAGCACGCGTCATGACCTTTGAGCCAGTGTTCCACCGCAATACTCGCTTTGTCGACTTAATTCAAGAATCTCCGCGAATATAGATTCTGGTCACTTTCTCAAAGTTATGACGCGTCTGAGAAAGGCGCTCGCAATTAGGGAAATACATTTTCGAATATTTAAACAATGACACACGGAGAGCCGGAATTTTTTATTATTTCCCGTCAAAAACAGAAATCGCAAAAATCCGATTGCCATTTTGTTTGAAAGTTTATACTTATCACGCTCAAATTATCAAAATATTGTATCGGTACGTAGTAGAAGTGTCTTTACGTACGGACGCGCCGACAGGTACTTTTCATTGAAGGTCCCCACCCTTTGCGCGCACAATGCACATTTCTAACAAAGCAAGCATATTCCCAAGACGGTTTTTCGCATCGCAACACGCCAATGAAAAAACGCAGACGACTCCATGATTTTTTAACCGGAAGTCCGGTAAGTACCCAAGGAAATCGAAACCCGGTGAAAATGATAAACTGACGATTCTGGAAGAAAACACGTAGCCTATAGCGTAAATTCAGTATGTTCGACATCCGTACAATATGACCCTTCTAAGGGGCGTTCAAATAACGGGAAAGACATTTTTTCGTCAAAAACTTTTTCGTCAAAAAATTTTTTTCAATTTTAAAAGTCTAGAAAATCATAAGAGAAATCGAATTAACGTTTCAGTTTAAGTTTGTCTCGTGAGACCTTCATATAAATTAGTCGAAACGACTATTTGCCCGACCCTAAAACTTATTTTTATAAGAAATGATGTTCATTTGACGAAAACAATTATTTTGACGAAAAAATTTTGACGAAAAAATGTTCCCCACAATAACCAGTTTAGTTCATCTGTTTGAGAGCCAGAAAACCCTGTTGACCTGAAAAGTATACCTACCGGGGAAGGTTTTTCAGGAGAAAATGTTGGCAAACTTTTTTTTTGCGAATATCGACACCTCTTAAAGGCGGTCAAATTATCATATAATTTTTTGGGGTGTTCAAATTACAAAAAAAAGTTGCCTAATACATTTCTGACGAAAGTTGTACAGAATGCCAAAATATTGAATTAAGCATGGGCAGTTTCTAAATCGTCCTATTTCATTTTCACGTGGTCGATTCGGTATTAGCCGACTTCAAGTAAAAAATTTTGGTCTGAGTTTTTTCTGGCTGTTGATGCATGCAAATCCGTTTGGGAATACTCTTCTTTGTTAAAAATCGGCATGGGCAAAGGGCGGGTGACCTAAACAAAAGCTACATAAGGTTTTGAAAATATTTTCTTGGCTAATGATACATACTATTACCTACGACAATCGTAACCCATGGCAATCTTTTATAAGAAAACCGTTGATTACTTTTGACGTATGACAGTTACTTCAGAATTCTAGGACGTTCATCCTAACAAGACACTTTACTGTTATAGCAGTTACCGAGCTAATTCACCGAGATAGAAATTGGAATAAATAAATCTCTAAATTTTTATCTCAGCAAAACTTCGATATCCTCCCATTGTCGATAAATTCGGTTTTTCAGAATGCTGCCGTGTTTGATATTGCCTAGATTCTGGATCTATCTGCTCGTACCATCGGCACACGTGCTATCCCCAAGAGTTTTAAAGAATTTGGAGTCTGCACAAAATTATGCCGTAAGATGTATTATTCCTCTTGAAAAAGTTTTGCATGTAGTTTTTATTTCGGACTGTACTGCTGTGGCGTATTAGTTCTATTTTTGTCTGTTTTGCTGGGGATTGATAACAAATCAAGTGGCCATTGGGAAGTGGATACTGGCTGTAGAACACTATCGCCCCGTGACCTTGGAGAACTTGAGGCAATTGGAATACCCTGCGGGTATTCGCACGAAACTAAAAATTAATAACGTTTACATAATAATTATTAATTAAGCTCGCGTATCGTTCGCCGCTCGAATATTTGTAAAAGTCCAAACGATTGTAAAAAAAATAGTTATTTTTATACTTTTAATATCAAAATGACGTTCAGTAATCTTGAAAGTAAAAAAAAATAGCGCGAATGATACCAATCCAGGCCGTGTTATTGTTTCAGAAAAATTATATCCATTATGATCCACGGTGTCTAAAATTTTTTTCAAGTGTTTTCAAGAAAAAAATCACCTAACCTTGTTGGCGCGTTGTATCACTTGGATTGAGCACCTGGAGGCGTTGCTGGGCAGCCCTGATTTGACGCAGAGGACTCTTGCAGTTGGATTTAAATTTTGCATCTTTATAAATTCAACCAAATCATTCCGACAAAATTGTATTCAATAATACTTGAAACAGCAAATCACGGAAATACTTTCATCAATAGCGTTTAAATTTTCGTTATATATTGAAGAACTGAACAAAGCAAACTAGCTGACTCGTCCGCTTGAAAACTAACGTTTTGTCTTGAAAATCATTTTTAGAAATCAAAAAAAAGTTTCCAGCTTTTTTTTTAACGAAAGTCAAAATCAATACTTCATCACGAAAATGTTGATTTTAAAAATATACGAAATTTAGAATCGTTCAAAAAGTCTCGTGCATGCGAGAGTCGCTGGTGTTACTAGAGTTTACACCAGTTTCGGAAGTTTATGTTGCAACACAAACTGAGGAAATGGATCGACAAAAGAACAGGTATTTTGAAGACAATTCATGGTATTCCTCAGGCCATGGAAAAACCCCTTAGCATGAAAGCAATACTAATCTTGGGAAATCGCCTCGCGCTCGCTGTTTATACCTTAACGCCGACTGCGAACCCAGTTTTTATAATATTTTGATGAATTTGAGTGAGGTTCCCAAATATAGGTTTGTTGAATCAAATGTTGTGTTACTAAAACGTGATGCTCTCCATCTTAGTAAATTTTTTACAAATAACCATAATAAAGAATTTAAATTAACGTTTTACGTATAAAATTCAATCATTTTAACCCGCAAAAACGCTAAAAATGTATGTTAAAAGAATTGCCAAAAAGTTGGAGCCTTGCTTCGCAGCCTATCCAAGACTCTCTACCTCCGTGCCTTAAAGGCTTTGACACCATTTTTGGGCTCGCTGCAATTTTCATTTCTTGGTTTAAATGTAAATTCAACAATTTTTTCATGTTAAATTTCAAATCCTCAATCTCTTTGCTGTACAGAGAACGTAATAGTACATTACGTATTTATGAATGGTTGAATTTGAACTAGCTGGTGGTTTAACCCGTGGCGATATCATGCTTTTTGATTCCATTTACGTCAGTCACGTACGTGCATTTCCTGAAAATAACAGAATTGCGTACTTTGAAAAAAGTTCGCAGTGAAATGATTTTTGAGCTTTTTTGTTAATTTAATTCGTGTAATTTAAATTATCTGATTAATAACGTTTGAACTATCAAAATACATCTTTACGATTTTAAGCGGAATTGCTTTGCGACTAGGCAGAATTAACCAACCTAACAGAAACTGTACAATAAAACAGGACACCCGGTACAGTAAAAGTCCGATTTAAAAATGCAGTGCACCACCTATAGAGAGAGTTGAGAACGCACATTTGGGTTTTGAACAATTATGGTCCGTGTTTTTAGATGGTGATAATGGCAGTTGCGATTCAGCAATCGCCACATCCGATATATTCCCGCATATTTGTTCGGTCACATGATAACTTTTTCGAGAGTGCTTATCTCACTACACAGGGGAGGCGTTGTACGGTATCTTACGCGAAAAACCCGCGCTTGCAGGCACAACAGCGATCCCAAAAAGTGATGATCATGACCCAACACTACGTCAGAATATCGCAACGTGCCGATTTGAATATCTCTAACTCGCGATTGCCAACCAAGAAATGGACATGTCTTTTTGAAACCCGACTTTCTGACCCAGAATTCAAAACATATCGCTCAAAAAAGTGTAAAATAAATTGGTGAGAGCAGATCGAAAAATAGAATAATCATGACAGACAGTACTATATAACAGTAATACACCCACATGAGGAGCTTTTGTTAAAACAAAATAACTCTTTATTTGGCACAAGTAATAGAACTGAAGTGTTGTCCGATTTTCTGCCTACTGTTCTAGAGGTACTTTATACTATAGACAATTCCACGGCTGTGCTAACTGACTAGATACGGTCGAGAGCAAATGCAGCGAAGTAGCCGTCTCGCATTGATTTTTTGTGTCATACTGCATAAGGTTACAATAAAGAACAAAATACGATGTGCAATAGAGACCTTCGCCACAGCAAAAAGCATCTTCGGAACCCAAGAAGTGAATACGAATGGGTGAGTGGATTGAAGGATAGACAAAATTTTAATAATACAACTGGTTGAATGGCAAGTTTTATAAGACACGAAATTGTCGAGTCATATTACTCTTAAAGTACTCCCTAATAGAACACCGAAAAGTGAGAGGTCATATCCACTCACCGCCCCCCCTGCGCTGGAAAACTTTGGGCCTTCTACTACCAAGCATCTCTATATTATTCATGCTGTGAAACATCCCATTAAAAACGGCAGATTTTTCTATAAGTATGAGAGAGAACCATGATGGTCAGCCTATCGAAAAGATGCTAGGCACACCGACGTAAGTCGCAAATGATACATATTCAATTAAAATTGCAGTTTTCTATTATGTAATTTAATAATATTAGAGAGAAATTTGATGACGAAAGATCACCGCGTCACTTCATAACGTCTCGATTATTCCTCAAAAACTTTGGTGAAAACTGGGAGCTGAAGTCTTAGTCTTATCAAATCTTCAATGCCAGTACAGTGGTCTTGCAGGTAAGAAAAAAAGACAGTGTGGAAGCATCCTAAATACGCCGACCATTAGCAGAATATTTTATACTCGTTGAGATCAGGGACGCGCATCGAAACTTACAATGTTTTAATTTATCGCAGCTTGCAAATTATGTACCTTGTCCGAGCCTCCGTGCTGCTTGCACGTTGGTCCACCTGGGAGGTGAAATTAAAATGGTATCGAAACTTTATCTCCTCGTGATATAGCAATCACTACTAAACCACAGGAGAAGATAATTTAAAAGGATACAAAACAACGCATCAATATATAGGCGGCGGTATGCTATTGTCGTACTGCCAAAATGCAAACGGTTCAGAACAGAAAATTCCAGATACCTTTTAACCTCGGGAAAAAATTGTGTCAAATAGAGCTAAACACAACTGTATACATGATGGGACATCATTATGGAGTCCCATCTTGGCGATTATAGTTACTCTCAAACTATGGGTGTCATATTTGTATGACGCAATGATCAAAGAGTGACAAAATTGTTGTCCAATTAAGACCAGCAGAATTTTAGTGTCGTACGTATTTGTATCTTGATGATAAAAAATAATTCTGTAAATTGAAAGTCAAATCTTGCAAAAGATAATTTTTCGAAAGGAGCAAGATACGAATCATCATAATGAACAAGTAGCAAACAATAATTTTTTGTCGAATTAACCACTGGAATTTTTTAGCGGCACGTGGTTTTCTCCAACAATCAAAAAAAGTAAGCGATGCCGAAACTTATATCCTGCAACTACAGCCCCATTATACACAGCGGGAATAGCCTGAATGTTCGTCGCTGCGACCGATAATTCTATAAGCCAACAGCAAATATGCATTAAAACGCAAGACCAGACTAGAGCATCTATCGACAACAATTGGCCACCAACCTAAGAACACTGCTACGACCTCGCGCTAGCGCACGGATACCAGCCCTCACTTTCGCGAATCTTGTCGAATCGAGTAATTGGAATCTTCCCCGTCATATTCGCCCCCAGCTTCGCACGCCAAACTTCCGGACATTTACCCTAGTTAAATTGGATGAGTGCCAACAACAGTGCTGTAAAAGTTTCTGATATTTTTTTGGTAAAAAACGTGAACAATAAAGAAAAGTCTAGGTGGTTAATTTTTTAGATCGAAGATCTCACATGGCGGAGTCGTACCAAATTGTAATTTCCAATTAATTTTGCGGATTTTGGGAAAACACTCAAAATATTTAAACAAAAACTTGAGCAACGACCAACCCATGGAAGCGTTGTAAGATCCAAATGCCATGATGAAAACATAGGGTAATTAGCACCTTTTCGACATCAAAACATATTTACGATCTCAAAGATGCACGATATAATAAATTCTTTGAAGTTTATTATTTGAAAAATAATGAATTAATTGTTAATCTTAATTAATTTCTACGCACAGGATCGCGTTTTTAGTTTCTTTATGTAACTTTGGATGACATTACTTTTTTGTTATAAATCATGATAGCTGTTACATAATTACATGTATCTCCGCCTCAAATGACTAACCGATGGAAATATACCAGGGTACATTACATCTGGCACTGAGGAGGCTAAATCGGTAATGACGATTAGGAATCACGAGGCGTATAACTATATAAACACGGTTTACCTGTTTGTCTGCGGTCCGTGAGGTTAGTGTGAATCCAGATAATCGCATGAATACCGCACCTATCACTGCCATGGACAGGCTCTCCTGCTTCAAAGTCCGCCTCGTATTCGACTAAAATAATCAAATCGTGGTCGTTAGTAATCCACTCGCCAAAACATTGATCTTTGCGAGGATCCTCTAATAGCACTTATTCCTCTTACTCCGAAAACCCGGGCAATACACCCTCTTCTTTGACAACAAATTTGGGTAAATCGTTTTGTCGTCTATCTTATTGTTGCAATTTAAAATTTCATTGGTATTGCGACATAAGGGCACCTTTTGATCGATATTTACCTGTACAATTTAACTGTTTACCTCAATGGCTCGCGAGGGGTTGTAACATGAGGTCTCTCCGGCATACTTCTATCGCGTATGCATAATATTTCGAAGATGGTATACGTGATGCCGGCAAAAAAATATTGGGGTGATTCTCGTTCTTCTCTCATGAACATCTTCAATAGAAATACAGAGACATGTAAATTTCTCTATCTGGCCGGTAACTCTAAGAATTGTAACTACGCTCTTGAGTCAAGAGACACAGGGTACGCGCTTTTTGTGACATCACATGGGACGACAAAGACTGAACCCATCCGGCAACAACTTGTAAGTTCTCATTGGAAACGAACTCAGCCTCATATAGTTTCTAAAAAAACTTTAATATATTTTATTCAATAACAACTTTCTTTATATCGGGCGAGAATCATAATGTTTTGGGATAACGTCAGTCAGTTGCCATCGAAGCCTCTCCGCAAAACGGTATCATCCCGGTCCGCCACGAACTTTTAAAAATTCCTTAATTGTATCCAATAGCCCAAGAAAGGTCAGATACACCTGCAAAAATAGTTTTTTCTTCAGGAACCCAGAGATGACCGGCTACATCCCAACGATAATGGTCAATACCGGCACCTCGAATCTGATCCGGAACGGCAAACCCTTAGTTCTGAGAACTGTGGCTCAGAGAGTAATTGACTTCCACCTTTTCTCAACCAGAACGCTGAACCACTTTTGAAGAACATCGTGAAACAGGGTCAGTATTTTGTCAATATGACACCACATGGCGTCAAATCACTTCACATGACTCATGTGGGGTTCGTTCATTGCCACATCAACAGAAAGCTAATGTCCATTCCCCCGTACTTACCACTTCCAAATACCTAAGTGTAATAAAATCTTTGATGTAAGATATTGGCCGCCACCCGCCACCAATTAGATGACGGAACACACTATGTTCTTTTTGTCCATCTGGTTAACAGTTATCTGAACGCCGGCAAGGGTTTCTCGAGGAACTGTGCCTTCCATTTGCTGTTGATCTTCTTCACCAAACTGTCTTGAAATTTCTTCCTCTGTGTCGAACACATTCCGGTAGAATTTTGAATATTCAACCAAAGGAGTCAAATCATAATAGGTCGTATGGGGCCATATGCACATTAGCTAGAAGAGAATTTTCGTGGCGATCCGAAAACCGTTCACAAAATTTTTGTTATATGACTTTTTTTGTATCAATGCCAACCTCATGAGGCCAGACACTAGACTTTAGCTTTAAACAATAGAACACTTCCTATTTTAACGAAATTGGACCCGGCATACTGTTAGCCAAAAAAGTAAGACATTGGCGAGAAATCAACAGCAAATGCAAGCCCAGTTTCTGCGAGAAATTGGCGATAAGCTGATCTAATAAAGCAAAAAACCCCTTGTTTGCTCTCCTATCGGGCCATATACTATCCAACATTCAAGACTAACCCTTCTGTCAGCGTGTATGGTTTTTGCGAAATCGGAATGAACATTCAGCTTTTCTAGTGACAGAGACACACGACCCAATGAGTCATCTTTGACAATTGACTCTCCATTGGTCGTTCGGATATACAAAATATTAGACCCTCTCACGATGCTCTCTTCCACACACTCCTCTAAGAGCACAGTTGGGGGTGAAAAAATCGTAAGGGTCATAACTCCGCGCACAGTCTCACACGTAGAGACAAGGGTTCTTGTCACCAGATTTGATTCAGGCCCTTGACTTACCCGTCACACGTCCTTTCGCTTCTGAGAAAATAACTTCCTCCAGAGAGATAGTTCTCGGTATACTAATATTGATTTAATACAGTTATGTATCAGCAGTACTTAATCGACGAAACATTTCGACTGCGTGAACAAAACGCTGACTTTATCCAAATACTGGTGACCTCATCCAACAAATACCATCTTACACACTATGCCTACCACAAACTATAATTACTGTTTCATAGAGCTGTGCGAAGCCTGACTCGAACATGAGCGCTATGCCTGAAAGCGATCATGATTGCTACAGTGGTCATTTCCAAGTCGAAACCAATGATACAGATAACCGATCCATCGAGCTATAAAATCAATTATTATGTGAAAATATAATATAGATTCAGCTGAACAAAAATAGATTACGAATCTAAGTAAAGTCATTCACCAAATTAGATATCGTTTTTCGAAGGAATAGCAAATCACATCTCACCGACAGCAATTAATTTTATGGGGACTTTATTCCCAAGCCTGAAAAATATGGTGTTAAGAGTTTATTTTTGAAAAGTCAAGTCATTTTAACTCATGTAAAAACATTGCAACCCCGCTCTTTTTCCCACAAATGAAGATTTTTCTTGACATTCTAAACACTTGCAACAGGGTTCGTCGACCACCACATTACTGAATAAAATTGATCTATTACCAAGTTCTTCAGATTAAAGATATTCGCACACAGTTGAAAATAACTCTTACACACCTTTTTAAGGACGTCAAACAAAAGAGTAAAGTTATATTGTTGCTGTCCTATTAATGATGATATGATCGCCCTGATAGTGAGAGACCACATCTATTGATTAATAAAATATTAAAGGAATTCACAAACTTGAGATTGCACAACGATGCATAATTCAGAAATTGCTAGATGCTTCTATATCTTAGATACGACGATCCTAGCGAGTAGTACTTTTTTCACACAGGCCGACAATTTTGTCATTAATTTCGGCCGTTAATGAAAAACTCACTCCTTCCAGCACGCTCACGATAGACAAATCAAAACTCCGAGCAAAAACTATTGATTGAGATAAAATATAATAAACTAAAAATATGATCCGGTACATCAGATACATATTTGTTATTCCAATTTTTCAACAATAACTGATTAATTAATATTACAATTTCAGTCATCTCAGAAACAAAGTATGTTGGGTCCATGTCTCTCGGACTAAATCCATTATTATTTATTTATTATCGTCAGCCAGATGTCGTAATAACTAGCTCAGTTTGAACCTAGTCTACACACTTAATAGTATTAAGATCTTTGCGAGAAAGTCACAGAGCTATATTTTAAAAAGATTCTTGGCTAAGAAGAGTGGCAATAAAAAGCACCCCTACACAGCAGTACCTGGAATAGCTATTATACTAAATATGATATACAATGTCCAATTATTAATGCGACTTCTCGAAAAAGTCAACACAAATTATAATTTCTGCACATGTGTGCTGAGCTGAAGATATCAGCTCCGGGTCCAGATATTTTAACAATAGGCTTCCTAATAAATTGACACCTGGTGCCACAGGACATGGCGAATATGGAGCGAGGTGTTTGCGCCGAGTAGTGTGTTCTAAGTCACTACGTACGAGAGGAACCAGACAAAGAGAAGTATCTGTGATGGTCTACAACCTTCAGGTGTCGTGACTGGTGCTCAGTAGTAGGTGGTGTGTGTGACGGTGTGGTGTAGTGTTTGGCTCTGGTGTAGTGGCCATTGGATTCATGAGATCAGGAACAGAACTCAAGTACACAGGCGCGGTCCGTGGGCGCATCTGTTTGAGTGGTTCGTTGGACAAAATTGGCTCCGGGTCCGATCCAGTGGTCTGATCCGGAACGGGTACGGAGCGTAACACATAATAGAACAACATCTTGAGAAGCAAGACGCCCAGCTACGAGCATGTGATGAAAAAAGGTACACGAAAACTATTTAAATAACAAAAACATACTCATTTATCTGTTATCCCTACAATAATAATGCACCAGATCGAAAAGTTAAACAGAAAGATAGGGCAGGTGGGTTGTTGTAAGTATAAATTTGAACCTAATTTTTTAGCGGAAATAAGAGTTAGCCAGACAGCCGGCTTACATAAACCTTAGCTCTCCACATTTCGGTGATTTTCAACTTTTTCTTTACTCACCACTGCTTAGTATGATAGCAGATATTAAGATAGGTGGCAACGAGCTTTGATAAGCTTTGCCGAAAACGGCCACGTGTTTTCCCCGTCTAACCAATCAGTCTGAAACCATTTTGTTAAGTATAAATGCTTCTAAATTCACAATAATTACACTGAGGCGATTGTGGTAACTGGGGATGTTTTCAACAATAATTGTCCGGTAATGGTCGATACTATCTTATATGGCCGCAATACTATTTGGGTCATTTTAACACGACATATACTAAGAATTAACGATTCCGCAACTGATTAATTGGTCCATGTATAATTTAGGTCATACGTTGCAGATGTGCCACATCGTACCCACTTTAGGTAACTTAAAGTTATAATAGGAAACCTAATTGTGAATAAATTCTGTGCTTTAATTATGCCAAACTGAAGGCCTATATTTTACCAAATTGCTTTTCGGAACGCAATTTTTCACAACTGTATTTCACTTATGTTTATGTCGCTTTGAATGGAAAACCCTGATATATCGTCCCTAAATACTATTTTTTAATAGAAACATTACGTGAATTAAGGTCGCTTTTTTTTTTCGGTTGCTCCACCTAAGGGGTATTCTGTTCCGAGAGAACCACGACTAGATAGCGGTTTTTTTGCATCTGTAATCTTAACCGAAGTGGAACGCAGGATTGTTTTGTCTTATCTCCGGATGATTACCGGGTTCACCGGAAATTCGCAAAAAAACGTTGTTTTCTGGTCCATTTGAGCAATTTCGATGACTGATTTCCGGTCACTGATCAATCCTACGGAAGCCCAAAAAATTTTCTAACCGCATCATTTTTTTCAAGGTTTCACATGCAGAAAACGATTTGTCGCTAATCGTGTCTACGTTTCTCCCAGTCGAAAGTCATGGGGAGCCAACGAAAAAAAAAGCGACCCTAAGTTATAAATATTATTTGTGTGAACCTATATGCAACAGAACACGCGCAAATTGAGTGTTAGTATCTTGTCTCTGAGATACACAAGTAACATGACACTACTTCTAAATGATTTAGAAAGCAAGGGAAACTACGTCGACCCCAAGAGGTGTTATATCATAGAGTAACTTATATGTAGCGTGTAACCACTCAACTCGATTTTCGGCACGAAATCGACGCACCCAAGGGTTGAATTAACAACATTTACTAGTCTGTGCAAAAGTTTTGTGGCCCGTATTTTTGTAAGTGCCACACAATAATTTATCATGTTTTTTAATCAAAGTGAAAGTATGGAAAATTTGTTATGCCATCATTCAATTTTTTGACTGCCATATCTTTCGTATACGACATCATATTCTTCATCAATTTCTCAAAAAAATTTTATTGGCGTCATTACAAGTTTTGGCTTGTTTTCAAAAACTGAATATTTTGCTCAAATTTAAAAATTAAGTTTTAGTCTTTTGATTCCCACGAGGATTTTAAATGGAAAATGACCTTTTTCCGAGTGCAAAATACAAGAATTTGCTGAAAACATTTGTATTTTGGCCCTGAATTTGAGCGATAGAAGTAATAACCCCGGCGCTGTAGTGTCGTCAAGTACAAAATTTCAGTCTCGAACATTGTCCTCCATAAATTGATTTTCCTCCAGTTCCATCTCCGTGGATAAAGTCACCTCCACGACAGCATCAAACCAGGAGATAAATTCTATGGAAACGCCGTTTTTGGGTAACCAAAGCCCCTTTTCGCTTGTGATAAGTTCCTGAACAATAATGAAATTAGGGTTCACAGAAATTTATAACAACAATGTTTTTAACAAAATTTTTTTTAATTATTTAAAACGTGATTGTTTTAAGCTAGCGGACGATGTTTTGACTGTCTAGCACGGACAACCGTATGAAATTATCTCGAAACGATTATTTAATGCAATCAACTCATAACTAAAACCAGGGTAAAATTTTCTTTCTGTTCAATCAGAAATAAAATTTCGAAGAAATTTGTTTAATTTATTCTCTTTAAATTGCCCTGAAGGCCTAAATAGTTTCCTTGTATCGCATCAGTGGCATTCACATGTTTTAAACAGTTCAATTTTGTTAATTCGAGAAACGAAATGATTGTTGTACGGAGCTAGAAACCGGCTTCGTGGAAACTTCGGAAGCACAGGTTTCTTACTTTATTATAATAAGCTATATAAAAGATTATACAATGATCGTACTACGACCTGTACTCTCACAGTACTCTTGTGAAAAATGTCACTAAGATATATTACTGGCATCTCACTTAAGGGAATGTTTAGTATATCATTAGTGTGTGAAGTGGGTTTGAAGAGACATATATAATGTTCTATAGGAAAATAGTTCGAGAATTTGTCTGTATATTATTATGTTTTTTCATGAAAATTCATGTCAAAAGCGTCCGCTGAGACGTCACGAAAATTTTGAAAAAGGTTTCGTCTCAAAAAAAACGCAAAAAGACACTAGAAACGTCGCTTAGATCCAGCGTCCGTCTTAGTCAAATACACAGTTACATGCTATTTTCATGGTTTTGTTGGCTGGTTAATAACCACTTTCGTCTGAAAAACCGTCGATATAAGCGCAAGTACGAGTGAAAAAACGACCAAAATTCATGGAGAATTATCGGGAGCCTTATAAGAGTTTTTATTTGTGAGCAACCACGCCTGTCATCGACGACGTACGGAAAAACCATAGGCCGAATATACGAAAATTACGTTTTTGCATTCCACTGCCAACTTAAAAAAGCTCAATACGAAGAAATTTTATCAAGGTGTATTTTGACAAGCGGTTCAACCGATATCTAAACCTGGAATGTAAATTGGTTGTGGTAAGCACGATCGAGCGCAAAAATAAAATTGCTTAAAATTAAGTCGAACAAGTTAATTTTATGTGCGTTACATCTCTTACAGTCATCGCCTGTCTACACATTTAACTGGCTCTGTGTCCACAAGGGTTAAACTAATTGTTTGATAAATTACCTGGAACGAAAAATAACGAGTTTCGATTTCATTTAACACTCATTACAATATAATATCACTGAAAATGTCATATAATATGAGTCTGAAACATTATGCTCAAATATTTCGAGGCCAAAAAATAAGGCGGTCGGGTCACTTATATCGGATCCCTTTGGTTACGCGGTAGTCCCGAGAAAAGAAAAATTACGTCCATTTAGCTTTTTTAGCTGGCGGTTGAAAATGCCAAAAGCACCGTTTCTCGATTTATCATCTATGTTTTTAGTCATCGTCCCATGACTAGGAGCCGATATGACCGCACTCAACCATCACACATACCCAAGGTAGCTTTTTTTAGGAACCCCCCCCCCTGTCAGCAAAGAACCGTAGTAGGTATGGAGAACCGTTTTTTGCATTTGAAAGAAAAAACCGATGAATTTTTTTTCGTTTTCCGGTCTATACCGGTGAATCAGCAAAGACCGTATATTGTGCCCTCTTTTGTTGAGGTAAAAGGTTCTCTTACTCCACCAGATGGTGTTCGGGTGTAAAACAAATATACCCAGAGTAACATGAATTCGCGATATTATATTACCTAATATGAGTATACCCATATGTGGGTTAAGTTGCATTTTAGAAAAGAAATTATAAGAACTTTACTTGAAGTTAAGTTTCTCGCCTGATTATCATAGCTTATAATTTTTTTAAACTACTCATCGAGATATCACAATTAAATCACCAACCTATAAAATTAATCCCCGGAATATAGTGCTGATTCAGATGCCCCACGCGAAAATTTTGATGGATAAATTTGCTTTTTTTAAGAGATTCGGAAATCGAGAATATAAATCATCATGACTCATAATTTCTGAAATACAAAAAAGAAAATCATCCTGAAAATCATCAGAATCAATCGTAAACACTCATAACATGAAACAAGTTGTACAAGTGAGAGGTTTGCATTTTTTACTCCCACAAAGACGACAATGGATTTAAACAACATTAACCTTTTCCATTCAAAAGTAAAATCGTAACCTGAATTTCGGCTGTCCTTGGTACTCGTATCTGCTCGCCATTCAAATTCTCGATTCTGTCCTGCATATGACGCCAATGGAAACAATCCATATAGACCTCTCGGTTGTCTTCGTGCGTCATGCCACGCTCTTTTGTTTATTCGTAATTAACCAACATCATCCAAAATAAATCAATTTTATTTTTGCCTCGAAAATCAATATTTTTTCGTTTTATGCGAACAACGATGTTTCGATCAAAAGGAAATACCTTTGAAAAAATAAACAATTTCGTCATTATGAAACAAAAATAAAACCACAGATTAACTCAATTCAAAAAATACTATTTTATTGCACCGTGTTTAGATTGCTCCTTAAGATTGATATAATACGTAGGGTGTGCAACGGGAAGCTCTAATGACAAAGACTTAGTTTTAGTTTGTTAACATTTTCATGGATGGTCATTCTACTTAGCGGGGTTTATCGCACCAAATAAAGATTAAACTTGCTCGCTAGGTGACCCAAAAATCGGTCACAAAGCCTTTTTTGTCATCCAATGAGAATTGAGGACTTAAAAATTACCGGTAGTCTCTGGTCCAATCAAACAGAGGTAAGGAAAAAAATTGAACCTTCCCTTCTTTTTTCCGCTCAAAAACCAACAAAACAGATGACTCACCAGTATATTTTCAAACGAAAATGACAAGTATTCTGCTCTTGGAGCAAATGTTATTCAAAAACCACATTAAAAAATAATTTCTGCTTTTTAACCATTACATCACCAATATTTTCTGCAACCATTACACCCTTATTGTACTAATTGTACAAGCCTTTCATAAAATCATAAAATTTACTATCACACATCGATCTCACACAGATTAGCGACACTTATTAAGTCAAGTGACATAACCAAACCATATCTTGCAAACTTGTCTTTTTAAAATAGTATTTTTTTCGAATTTCCAAAAGGGCTCAAAAGCGACACTCCTTTAGCGATAAAAGACACATTTTCGATATTCTGTCTATATATACTAACTAACGTCAGACATTTTCAAATTATGGTCCTATTTAATTACATAGAAACCATAATAATTAGCCTAACTGAAGCATTTTTTTCAAATTTATTCTCTTGATTAGTATATGGAAGTAACGAAGTTTTTTGTAAACTTTAATTTTTCAAAATTTCTCGTTTTGTCTCTAAGTTTTCTTTCGCTCAGAAAGAGAAATAAATGTTTCGAGATTAATCTCTGAAATGACAGTTTTGATTAGATATTTATAAACGTACAACTGGATTTGAGGCGCCTAAAGAGGACAAAAGCGTTACAATAAAAAAAAAAAAAAACACGGAAAAAAAAAATAAATTGGGTTCGAGAGTCTTTTTATTTAAGCATGTTTTATTAAAATGAATGATGGGGGAATAAAATATGAAAGAATATCAATCACTCTTGGAGGTCCCCCAGAGCCATCGAGTCCAACGAAGTTGAGCAAAAGTTTTGTTGGCGACAATGAAATTCGCAGCTTCCGGATGCATTTTCCTCGGAAAAACATTGTTCAAAAAATTATCATGCCCTTCATCGTCATTTTTTAAAAAATATCATAATACAAAAAATAGAGATTATATATAGATCATTTCCGACAGTTGATAGAGAGCATTCGGTATAGGGCTTTGTGCAGCTGGGTGAATGCTGGGTAATAGCGATCCGTATGCACGCTGAGACGAAACTCAGTGACCCAGCCGATGTCGTGAGTCATTCAACCAAAATCGGATCGAAATGAAAAATATCAAAAAAACCTAAATCAGAGGTAAAAACTGCGATTGATTAACTCAAGAGAGATTAATTTATAAGAGAGAATATTACGGTAAGCTTAGGCTTAAATCTTATTGCTACTACTCCGAGTTTCATCATCATACAGATAGATTCTAATTTTTTGTTTTGTATTAACTCAAGGTGTTTCTTTTGTGATTGTTAAATTTGCGGCATGCACAAGCTTTGTAAAGCCCATGTGTTGACAAAGTATAGGTCGGATTAGAATTTTGAAAAGTCAGTTTCTTGTTCTCTGAAAAATTCATGGAGAAGGGAGAGAAGACACATCAGTGAGTGGACAGAGTTTAAAAAACATAATAATATTTCGTTTTATGTCAATCGTCCAGTTTTGTGAGACAAAAGTGTCAGAAAAAATACGCTTCATTTTTTTAGAACGCTTCTCATTTGACATAAAAACTACACTGCCATGACATTGTAAGTTACATATCTTTAATCCTCAAACAAATTTAATACTAAGTCTTTGATGACTTTTCGATCGAAGATCTTGTCAAATACTAGACTTCTACAGCTAATTTATATGAAGCGGAGTTCAACTTTTAGAGGAGAGCTCAAAATTATATTTTTTGTTTTGTCTTTCGTCGCCTCAGTCGAATGCGAGGCGATGTAATCTAGTTTAAAAGGTCGATATTTGAATAATATTTCAGACAATTTGTACAGAGCGTAAGTCATTTGTGCATCTCAGTAAAAAAAATATCAGCCCCCCGGTTTTTTTAAAAATTTTCTAATTCGAATTCTTGGAATAAAAATGCATCTTTTGTCATTGATTCGTACGATTCGTTGTGTAATGGTTAAAGACCTTTGGTCTTAGAGACTTTAGTCTTTCAGATGATAATTGTCGGCTTTTATCTTATTTTTAAATTAACTGAGCTCACTGTTTGAGAAAAAATTTGACATCACCCACATCACGCTTGCGCAATAGTTCGGTCCCATGCGCGAAACCTTCTCCGTGTTCTCCACGTTCTCTCATCGTCCAAATGTTCGTTTCCGGCATATTTTAGCCAGCCACTGAATGATCGTCCCAGACGGTCCGTGAAATAGTGTTCCATTCTCTTCATCTTGTAAAACAAAATCTAATACTAACGTTCACCAATTTTTAGTTAACCTCGGAAAAACAGCATTTAGCCGATAATATGTTTGTGTCGATTGAGCATGTTTGTCAGTTTTTAGTAATTTGCATATTCAATTTATTTCACGTGGGGGTATAATTTCAGTTCCTTCAAAACAGACCAGATGATATTCGATGAACAATGTGCTTCTTGCGAGTTATACCGCAAAAGAAATAGCAGATCATTTTTCATGTAAAAGAGTTTCAAAGGCTCTTTTAAGCGTGTGTAACCAATCAATATGTTCGCTAAGAATCGGACCCTCGGAAGTTTCGATTTTTAATATAAATTGGTGCAACCCAAATTCGGTTCTACATATGTTTCGTGAGGAAATACTTGGTTTTCGCAACAATGCCAACAAAACTGAATTATCTTTATAAAATCGCCATTTTTTCGTCAATATTAAGTGATTTTTTTTCAACATGAATATTTTATTGGCAAGAGTCGTTGACATCCCCGTCCTTGCCTAAACCCTCAGCCGCCACCTGATGCTAGTCTGCTGCAAACAACAAAACTTGAAACTCTCAAAATGATCTTCTTCTTTTTTTCAATCTCGAACAATTTATCGCTGAGAATTCGGACGCCTCACACATTCGAAACATCCTCTTAGCAGGGAATTTGTAGGAAAAAAAAGTCAAAACATGTGTTTAGACCCGTTTTGGTCAAAAAGCAATTTGTTGCTCTAATTTTATCACAAACACGATTCATATATGTTAAATTATTATTAATGACCTTTTAAACAATAATAATTAATAATAAATATTTTTTTTCCCGTAAATTCACACTCATATACTTCACACATACTCCACCACATATGTATTTTAACTAAAGTTTAAGATAATTTCTCTGACTAGGTCGCCGCGCACTCGTGCACCTTTGAGCCGCTTCCTTCCCGAAAGTCTCGCTCCGCTCCATCGCTATCCCATCAGCTGCCGGCTGCCATCCACTGCAGCAGCCTTCGCTACTCGCACCACACAGCAAACCCACGATGCAGCTGCCGTCTCGAAATCAAGCGGAATTGCTGACTATCCTCAAAAAATAAGAGTTAAATTTTAAAAGAACGAGATAAAAAATAAAAATTGTAATATTCAACATCCCTTGCTGTAATACGTTTAACAGTAGATTACATACCCTACGAATCGAAACCAATGGTAAGATAAAAGCTCGTGAAGCATTTTTCATCCATTCTCCCGCAGACCACCGATACTACTAATACATATTTTTTTATTCTGTAACGCCTGTCAGTTCTGACTAAGAAAAGAAAATATGAAAATATAATTCTAAAAAACGAAAAATAACACAGGATATTTAAGTGTATTTTTTCGGTCGGTAATTCAAAAAAATTTTCATCTAGTTTTTGCATCTCTCTAGAAATTAAAAATGCTAGAGATAAAAAACGATATACACTCAAAAAATCACGAATAGGCTGTCTTATCTTTTCCACCATTTGTAACAATAATCCAAAAAATCGGAATTCTGCATGCGCAAATTGCCATCTTTTTTCCAGATGTTTTGAATCATTCTCAACGGGGTTATGCGGTCCTCTTCGACAATTTTATTTATAAAATCGATTTCTGCTTGTAACGCGATTTTGGTATTCAGGAAATCGTCCTTGTCCAACCTCAGACTACATACAATTAAATTCCTTATAACCATACCCAAACGCGATGTTATTCACATATTTCCACTACTTTCTTACACCTAATTAAGCGTGTGTTTTCCAATGGAAAAATTGCCTGGTGGTATCTTTCGGGCGATCTGTTTTTCTAAACTTTCAAAATTGCATTCAAAAGGAAGATAAATAATATTTTTTCAGCTACAAACGGCAGTTTAAAGTATGAGTGTATTTTTTTCGTATACATTTTTTTACACTGCGATCGACTCCTTTCAAATACCTTCATACAGAGTGCACCGTAGGAAAATATAAGAATTTTAAAAAATATGGTTTTTTAATTTTTGCAAAGTTATACAAAAAAGAGTCTGTGCAAAATCCCGGGTTTATAACCTGTAAGAACCTTCGCTTAAGAAAATAGCTTTATAATTATGGGGTGCGCACAGCGGGAACCTTACAGACTTACCCTTCACTAAAACTGTTGAACATAACTCTGTTTCTTTACTATCTGCGGGAACCTTACAGACTTAACTAAAACTGTTGAAATTTTTTTTTCTTTACTATCGGGGTTATCGCCACCGAAACGATTGGGAAAATTGTTTTTCGGCCATCTAATGGTCAGAAAGTGAGGTAACTTGTAAACTAAAACCCTCATTTTCAGCAATAATTTCAATTTGCATCACGAAATAATTTTTTTGTGATAACGACAGTACTCACAACAAAATTTTCTATATTCTGAAAAAAATATTTTGGAAAAATATGTTTCAAAATTTTAGAAAAAAATAGGGTAATTTGGAAATAAAATCCGTAGGCGGAAGATTCTAAATTTGCTCTAATAAAATGTCCCAGGTCTAATGTTTTCAGGAGAACACGGAAAACTAATTTTACCCAGTGAACCCCAGCTTACCGTCCCTAATTCAAATCAATTTATTTGGTTAACCGGCATTTTTACCGGTAAACATTTTTTTCCTCCTTTGACTTCTGCCCATGTTTTTTTCGTTGCTATCCATAGTTCAAAAGATAGAAATTTGTCCGGTGCACATCCTACTTATAATGATGCAAATAAAAAAAAGACACAATTTTTAACCAAGCAATTTTTATTGGTTAAACCATTCGATGATTATTTAAATCCGTGACAGTAAATATATAATCATCACATGCTTTTACATTCGGTTTCCCATCTATTATTACATTTTTCAGGAGGAAAAAATTTTCTTATGCCATGGCGTCTATGAGGACGTCTCTCATTTCTCCAGTTACTTTTTCAGGATCTTGATCATTCAATCGGAAAATAGATTCGATAACAGATATCTCTGTGGCAGTTGTGTCTTGACCCACAAACGACACCCAATCGTTTACAACCATTCCACCTAAAATTTTAAAATTAGTTTTATGATATATTATTATGGTAGGTGAAATTAAAATAATCTTCAAAATTTGCCGTTTTTCCTTATATACGAACTTGTTTGCCAAAATTAATAATAATTCATATTTTGAAAAATAATGTAAACTTTCAAAATTTTTTTAGTACACCATCAGTTTGTACTTCAAGAAGCAATTCTGTTCAATTATTTTACTGTGATTTTTTTACTTTTAAAATAAATATTATAGCCAAATTTATGTCAAAAGTAAAATGTCCATAATGCAGCTTTTTTGCATTTTTTTTTGAAGATTGAATTTAAATTTTTTTGGAATATTTTTTTTTCTTTGGTGCAGTTGATATAAAGCGTATTCAAAAAGAGATGACTCGCATTTTAAAGGAAAACTTAATAAAAACTGTATACAACAGTATGCTTTACTGCAACTGAATTGTACCAAATTTTTCCAGGTTTAAAAATTACCTCCTATAACGTCTGACCCTCTGTTTACTGTTCCGGCAACAAGTGGTACTTGAAGTAGTGAAGCTAACTCATCTTGATCTTCTGTCGTTGTTTTTGGGTGAACTAATCCTCCTTTATTTGTAAATGAACAATAAGTGCCAACTAAAACTTGATCAGCTACAGTTTGTCTTAAAAAAATTTATTAGTTATTGATTTTTTTGCATTAACTGTGATATTTTACGATAGCTCTCAAAGATCGGTGTAAATAGCGGTAAAAGTATCTTTGCCATGGAAATGTTTCTTAATTTAAAGGCATCAAAACGCAAAAAAAGTTTTTCAGAAAAAAGTAAGTTTTAACGTGTGATTATCTACAGATATCATTTTGTATTTTTCGACCATATTCAAAATCTATAAAATGGCAGAATTCTGAAAATTAATAAGGACAGACCAAGTGGTCATAAAAACGTTATACCGAGTTTTATGGGATCACAAATTAGAGAACGCTATACGCCCCCTAATTTAATTAATTTCTGAAATCAAGGAATTTGAGGACTTTCAGAAACAGAAACAAATATTTCATTGTCGAATAATGACAAATATAATAACATTGGTTTCGGATCAATTTGAGAATATTATCGAAATATTTACTAATAAATTCATTTTAACAAATATTTCTGTTTTGAACTTAATTTGACATGTACCTACAATTTAACAAATAATTCCCAAGCATTTTTATTTCAGTCTGATTCGAGAAAAAAAAACACCGCGCCTATGGTCAAATTTTGAAACAAAAATAAAGCCCGGAAATTGGCCGATACAAATGGTTATGAAATCTAACAGTGAAGTACGTAATAACAGGCCCGCACTCCATCATATAAAAGTACTGTCAGCGAAAAGTAACTTTCTTATAGCAATAAAAAGACGCCATAGTACGACCCCCGTATGTTACAGTAGGATAATCATCAAGAAGCATATTTGTTGGATCACAGTAAAGACTTTATAGTGAATAGGATGCGTCCTGTTAAACGGCCTTGACTGTAAATTCGACCAAATCGGCCGAATGCCAATAGAACAGGATTTTATATTCCCGTCAATTAGGCGGGTTACTGTTCTCTCTAAAATGTGATTGTTTATTTTTAATGTAAATCTACCTGAATACTTCTACGCCAAGAGTGTCGGCAATAAGTTCTTCTGTGTCTCTGTCAATATCGGGGTGTACAAGGGCGACGTGGTCATTACAGGCGATCACATTTCCAAGGGCAGAAAGACGCTCTTCTATTCTCATCACTTTCACATCGTCTGGAAGCGAATTACGTATGTGCTAAAAAATCGGTTAATTGTGCTAGCAAATCAGAAGATAAGTTCGTTTTTTGACATTTCTAGCACGGCTAAAAAAATATTGCGAACGAAACAGCCCGTTTTCTTAAAGCCGTCTTTTTCTAGTTTTTAGCGAATTACTGGTTAACCGGACATTCATCTAGGGATAAAAGGTCGTAAGGGGGCTTCAAAAAAATTACCTACTCTGAAAAATCTGGTGATAAAGCTCTTTTAATTGTAGTAATTCTTAAAAAAAATAGGCACAATTATACAGCTTTTATTTTAATAAATTAATTAAAATCTGCAACTCAATTACTAACTTGTTGAAGACAAAAGTTGACTGATTTCTGAATGCAAAAAAACACGCAAAACAGAAATAGCGCGTAGGTTCAAAACGCGCTTTAGCGCTGGTTTAAAGTCTCGGGCGAATCATCGACCATGTTCGCCATTGAAAATCGATAATTTGTGGATAATAAACAAAAACTTTTGTATCTTTTTTCGAGGTCATTTATTTCTGAAAGACCACGTTTTACTCTAAATAAGTTGCATTTGTTACCTGTAATTCTTGGTCGGTGGTGTTTTGTGGGCAAAGGAGTCCATTTTTGTTTCCAGCAGTGAGTCTGCCAATAATCCTACATCCGGCGACTGAAGTGTGGACTACTGGGACAACATCTGACAATTCCGATTCAAAAACACTTAAAATAATATGAAAAAAATTTTAATCAAAATGGTCTGTTTGTTTTAGATGCCTCCAAATGGAGTTTAAAATAAGTCGGAATCGGCACATACGATATTTTTGGTGGTAATATATAATTTGTTTATTGGCTTTGTCGTGCAACCAATAAAAATAGATATTATCACTCAAAATATAAAAAAACATCGTATGTGCCGATTCCGAATTATCTTAGCCTACATTTGGAGGTACCACAAAACAAACTTGTCTTCGAATTGAGACCTTTATTACCTGAAAAAGTTTTCGTTGGATCCAACTCCGATTAAACAATATTTATTTGTTAAAGTTGCAAAAACACCAACTTCATTTGAATTTTCGTAGTTAGTACGAAGAGCCATATTTTCAGATCTAAAGTAAACCAAATAATCATCAAAATAAATTAGAACTCAAATATCATATTTGAAGTACAGTGTATAGCAAGGGATTAAGAGTTATAAACTCCTTGAAAAAATGTTAATAAAAAATATATTTTTTATAAACATATCAATTACGGAGCCCCCTGGGCATTTTTGCCACTTTTTAGCCAACATTTGTATATAATTCGGCTTTTGAAAACGACTTATCCGATTGAGTTCTTAAACAGCTCAAAGTGAGCACAAATATTAAGAATAAAAATTAAAAAAATCGTCCGAATCAGACCATTGCTTCCAATTTTTTCTAACAAAAATTGATAATTCAACAATTTCAGTAATCTCAGCAAAAAAACTAAAAATTCGGATTAATTTTTATTATTCACTAGATATTTATGCTCAGTTTGAGCTATCTAAGATCTTAATCGGATGAGTCGTTTTCAAAAGCCGAGTTATATGAAAATTTTGGCTAAAAGTGGCAAAGGATGCCCGGTACACGTAATTGATATGTCTAGGATATTTCGGGAAATTTCTTAGGTTCAGAATAGCGAATTTAACGGAAATCAGAAACAGAGTTTCCGTGGAAAAAATAAAAGCTGAAATTTGTTGTGTAATTTTAACCAGTTATAATTTTGAATTGGCGGTTTTACCATCTCTTCAATCTTGCTCAAATAATAAACTATTTATTTGAAAAAAATCATGTTAACACCTAAAGATGATTCTGTACAAGGAATTTCGACGCATTTTTTCAAAAATTTACAACACTTAAAAGTGTTATTTAAAATAGAGCCAAAGAAATACATGTTATACATATATGCATGCTAACAATAGAAGTTCATTATCAATAAACGAACGAAAATTTACCCAGCATCGTTTTTTTCGGAACGCAAAAGAAAATTTGTTATATCTATAGTCTGCGCATACTCGATATATCTCAAAAATAATTTCAATTAAAATGCAAAACATTTGTCATATGTGGCCATTTATTTCGTTTATTCGAGTTTAAACTGAAAATAATAAGAATAAGATGAGTGTTAAGTTATTATGATTTGTTTGTCTATTAAGCGCTGCCTACTCATAATATCCTTTTATCACAGTCGAGTGCGTTTAAACGGATATGTTCGGAAATCGGGTTTGAGTTAAAAATGTATACATATGCTATCGTGCGTTGAAACGGGCAGTTTGACAATTCAAATTGCGCTTTTAAACGTAACGAACATTGTGAATAGTCAAAATGTACATTTAAACGCATGATAGTAGGATTTTTCTACCCAAACCCGTTCTACAAAACTGTCCGTTTAAAGGCACTTTCTTGTAATAACAGACTATTATGAGTAGGCAGCGCTCAAACAAAAACTAGCAAAAGAATACAAAATCATCGATGAAAATCGAAATTTATAGTACAATTCCCAACTCAAGAACCACAAAAAATCAATCGGAAAATGGCAATTTAGAGAATGAGAAAACAAGATGATCTCATGATAATCCATAAAATTGTTTATTCTTGTAAAAAATAAGCAGTTTGACGCGCTAGAGGGGTTGAAAGTGCTTAATTTGTGATAAAGTATCACCGACAGAGTTTCATTAGAACGCGTCTGACCACTTCTTTGACGGATAATCATGAGATCATCTGATTTGACGTCTTAACCCCACCTGCGCGACAGTGTTTTGAAAAACAGTGACCAAAATTAACACCCCAAAAGTTAACCCTTCTTGTTGATAATGAATGTTTTTGAGACATTCATAAATAAATTATTGGTCACCCAATGCCCCAATTTTGAATTTAATACACTCCCGAAAACATGAGCGCATAATACATAATTTTCCGTGTTCATTGCCCGCGCAGGTGAGGGTTAACTGCACTTTTTCGGTTTTAATAGGTTAGGGACTGTATTCTGAAATGAAATGTGACAATGAGTTGCACGCATAAAATCGCTGGTTTCAAAACCTAATCTTATGCGAACAACTCACTGTATATCTATTACGGTGCCCGGGTCCAGATCAATTATTTTTCTGTTTTGTTAAAAGTAAAAAAAATATTAACCAGGACATCGTAATGTCGTAAATGAAAACTAACTGATAAATTTGAAAAAAAAACTCTCGTAAAGACATCAAATTTGCACCTAAAACGGTGAACCCGAATTTTCAGGGGATAAATAATAGAAAATTAGCACTAGACATGTTTATCGTTTACAGAAAATTCGTGAAGATTAATATAAGTATACAGTTGTACAGTTAAGGGGGTAGCGGTCGCACTCTTTCTAGCGGTCTTTGGGTGTAAAAATAGCACGAATATGTAGGATCACAGAAGCATAAACTTATCTTGAAAAAAACTCCAAAGAGAAGTTCGACAATTTCTATTTGGGAAGAATTTTTCTGAGTATTTTTTTTTGGAAAACATGAAACCATTCTCGATCCAGAAGAAATCAAATATTAACAAAGCTGTAAGCAGTTTCTTCTCTGGACATCACCACAAGCTTCATATGTTATGGACTTCGACTTACATGCCGACGACTTTTTATTTTCGAGTTTTCACTTCCGCGTACTAAAATGCGATTACTCTAGACTTCGAACAAAACATGTTTAAAAATGCTGCTCATCATAAACAAAAACAATATTCTCATCTTTCCCAATTATTATAACTGCATATCTAAATGAGTAACTAGGATGAGCTAGGATTTTGAATAGCGAAAATCTTGAAATTAGGCGGTTTTTTGCAGTTCTAGAAAAACTGTGGACATTCAAAAACCCTTCGATACATTACAACATAAGTGTTTTCCGTGGTCATGCCGAGCTTGAGTGAATTTTGCGAGCTTTAGGAGAGATAGGTTTGCATTTTGATTAGTGTTCTAGAATTCGCTGCATGGTGGTCACCAGGGTCGGCCAAAATTGATTCTTTTTGCATTTATACTTTTTTTCAAACACTTGTGCGGACAATTCATGGAAAAAATTGTCTGAGTGTAGAACTAAAAAAAATGATAATCTGTGCGTACAAGAGAAATTTATCGTACATCATTTAGTTGTCAATGTTCTGATTTAAATTATTATAAACTTCTTGACGCCTAATATCTCCTTAGGCACAAAATTGACCCTTATGGTTATATTGACTGAAAGCTAACTCTACCATATCGAAAAGGGCGTCATTTGGCACAAGGGTCAAGGAGATATGTGGACATAGATATTCTGATTAATTTTTTGTAGATTAAGGTAGATCTACCAAATGGCTATTCTCAAAGTTTCGAGCAGTTTACATGTATTCTGTAAGAGCTGAGTTAACAAGTTACATTTATGCGACCGCTACCCCCTTAAGTTCTTATTAAGAAATTGATGCTTAAAAATAACCGATCAAAATAAAATGCAGAAGAGATCATTTAAATACAGGTCCTGGTCGTTTATGCGTAAAAATAGGCTGATAGTTCTTTTTTCGTATGCTTTTGGGAACCAGGGCCTGTATTATAAAATCTTTTAAAACAAATATTTTATGTTTTGAGATTTCAATTTAACTTTTCTGGTACTAACTTAACCCCCACGGGCGCGTCTATATTCAGAGAGTAGTCGGCCGGACTATACCTAACATGATAAATATGAAACATGCTGAAAACTGTTTTACCTGCCTTAATTTCAGTAAAAAATGTCCGGATAAGGGTACATATATTGTGATTTTTTCGTGTTCTAAAACAGACGCGCCCGTGAGGGTTAGTAAAAATATAAACTTGAAGCTTGCTGGATAGAGCCTAGACTCAGTAAAATAAAAACTTTGAAGCGAATTCAATGATCGGCGGCGATTTATATAGCATGGAAAATACATATAATTTATGCAATTTTTTTGCTAAAGATACCTTAATTGGCAGTATATAATAGTACACGATCCAGAATGAAATTATTCCTAGATATCGATTACGATCCCCGAATAAATTATTTTTGAAGAAACAATTATTCGGAATCGAGGATCGCAATCGATATAAATGTAAATCATTCCGATGCTAGAAGTTCATCATAAAAATGAGTCCAGTCGTATTCATAAGGCAAGTAATGAGCAAAATTTTTCTCGATCATTCTTTGGAATAATTGGGAAATGAAATCATAATCAGGTTTTTGGCTGTATGGCAAATTGTAGCAATAATCGAGCATGATCCCGAGCTCGTCGATATCCTGTCCTTTCACTAAAATTGAGCCTAAAAATAAATTTCAATAATGGACTTTAAACGTGATCAGAAATAAACAACAAAAAGACTAGGAATTCATGATTGATTTAAAATTTGAAGAAATCAATCATTATCTGTAGATATTTTTTTTTGAATAATTTCTATTCATTTAAGGGTATCCCGGCTCCTACATTTTATGCAGTTATTATGTCATAAAAATGCACCAAATCAATTGTTTATGTTTTGAACGCATAAAACAACCCAAATGACAACAAAAAAATTTTCGAAAATTTTGCGTTTTTTCGATTTTTTTTAAGTATTTTTCTCAAAATTATGTTCAAAAATAACGTTTGTGTCAATTTGACCACTAAAACTTCAAAATATCGGATTGACGTAAGCCAACTTTCTCTTTAGTGTTTCCCTAGCTTTCTTTTGGGCCTACTTTCGAAAAAATCGAAGCACATTTTTTTTCGGAAATTTTTCCACGTGACCTTGAAAAATTCATATTTTTAGTTTGGGGTCAACATTGNATGGGGTCCTTTTTGATAATTGCTTTTTAGGTCATATTTGACCTGCGCGTATTGCTGCGTTTCAAGGTTTTGGTGCTGGATTAGAATCGTTGGGGCTGACGGATCTCATATCGGGTTTGGATTTAGGGGCCGGATGCTCATATCGACATTCGGGGTCATTTATCAAGAATAACTTTTTTTTTGACATTCTACGTGATTTTCTTTTCTATGCATGTATATGCCCCTGGTCTTTTTGTCTTTTGCCCTTTGGGTTATTACCATTTGCCCTAATATTGCTCAACTTCTCAGCCCCACCCCCCGAAGTGAGTACAATTCGTGTCTTTTCCCTGACTGGACCGCCTTTAGCAATTTACCGTATTTTTCTCAAACTGTAACCTGGATGAGCATAGATTTGATAGCGAACTCTTGAAATTAGGCGGTTTTTTGCAGTTCTAGAAATTGGACATTCAAACCCTTCGTATACATTAAACTAAGTGTTTCTGGGGCATGCCGAGCTTGAGTAGATTTTTGCGAGCTTTAGGAAGATTGGTTTGCATTTTTGTTAGGTGTTCTCGAATTCGCTGCATGGTGGTCACCGGTCGGCCAAAATATTGTCTTTTTTCGCATATTAATACTTTTTTTCAAACGACTTGTGCGGACTTCATGGAAAAAATTGTCTGAGTGTAGAACTAAAAAATAATGATAATCTGTGCTAAGAGAATTTTGGTACATCATTTAGTTGTCACATGTTCTGATTTAAAGTTATTATAAACTTCTTGACGCCTAATTCTAGCACAAATTGACCCTTATGGTTATTGCTGAAAGCTAACCTACCCAATCGAAAGGGCGTCTTTGGCACAAGGGTCAGGAGATATGTAGGACATAGATATCTGATTAATTTTTTGTATTAAGGATAGATCTACCAAATGGCTATTCTCAAGTTTCGCAGTTTTAGTTCTTGGAAGTGGAGTCAAAGTACAATTTATGCGCGTCCCGCTTAGAGTCTTATTAGAAATTGATGCTTAACGATCAAATAAATGCGAAAGGTCATTTAATCAGGTCCTGGTCGTTTATGCGTAAAATGGCTGATAGTTCTTTTTTCGTATGTTTTGGGAACCAGGGCCTGTATTATTATATCTTTTTAAAACAATATTTTAGTTTGAGATTCAATTTAACTTTTCTGGTACTAACTTAACCCACGGGCGCGTCTATATTCAAGGAGTAGTCGGCCGGACTATACCTAACATTGATTATGAACTGCTGACAACTGTTTACCTGCCTTTTTCAGTAAAAAATGTCCGGTAAGGGTAACTATATTGTGATTTTTCGTGTTCTAAACAGCGCGCGCCGTGAGGGTTAGAAAATATAAACTTGAAGCTTGCTGGATAGCTAGACACTCGTATAAACTTTGAAGCGAATTCAATGTCGGCGGCGATTTATAGCATGGAATACATATAATTTATGCAATTTGTTTGCTAAGATACCTTATTGCAGTATATAATAGTACACGATCCGAATTGAATTCTTCCTAGATTCGATTACGATCCCGTATAATTATTTTTGAAGAACATTTTCGGAATTCGGGATCGCCATCGATCTTAATGGTCAATCTTCCGATATAGAGTTTCTTACATGGTCCGTGTTTCTAGGCTAGTATGAGCAAATTTTTCTCGTCATTCTTTGGAATAATTGGGAAATGAATCATTCAGGTTTTTGGCTGTTTGGCAAATTGTTGCATAATCGAGCATGATCCGGCTCGTCGATATCCTTCCTTTCACTAAAATTGAGCCTAAAATAATTTCAATAATGGACTTTAACGTGATCAGAATAACAACAAAAGACTAGATTCATGATTGATTGATTTTGAAGATCAATCAGTTATCTGTAGATATTTTTTTTTGATAATTTATTCATATTTTTTAGGGTATCCGGCCTCTACTTTTATGCTATTTTGTTAATGCACAATCGAATGTTTATGGTTCTTGCGCATACCCATGAAACAAAATTTGTCGATTTGGCGTTTTTTCGTTATTTTTAGTTTTTCTCATTCTGTTTCAAAATCGTTGTGTCAATTTGCCACTAACCACTGCAAACTTCGTTGAACGTAGCCACTTTTCTTTGTGTTTTTCCTAGCTTCTTTTAGGGCCTACTGTTTCGAAAATGAGCAATTTTTTTTCGAAATTTTTCCGTTTGCTTGAAAATTATATTTGTGTTTGGAGTCAACTGAAAAACGGCTCCTCCGAAGTTTCATTTGTTTTCGAGTACCGTTTACAACTTTGAGTGATTTTGATCATTAACTAGGAGGAGATAGATTTCGATACCAAAGTCCACACGTATTTTGGACCTTTTTTTTTACTTCTGATGCTCTTGCATTATCACCAAGCGCTCTCAGAAGTTTTAAATTACTATTTAATTATGTTCAAATTTTTGGGTTTATTTCAAAATTACCTGGGCGGGCTGATTTTCCGTTGGCTTTGGTGGCTCTTGTGCCGTTTATGTGTGAAGGAGTTGTGGTCATGTCAAGAGTTTTGACCTGTTTTACGCGACTGAAGGCTCGTTCTACAAACTGCGTATTGATTTATCCTGAGCTCTGTTTGTCTATATTTTTCTATTTTATCGAGAATATGTCAAATTAGGAGCAGGGATACCCTTAAAATAAATTGCTCAAACCTTTTACTTCGCGTAGTTTTAACTGCAGCTTTTTCCTTTCGATTTCGGGTTGATTTTTATATTTCAAGTCAATTTTGTTCCACGGTAAATCACCTCTTCGAAAAAAAATCAAAATATAAATAACTGATATCAAATCATCTCTTCTCGATGGCGTATTTCCGGAAAGAACGTTGAGCGATAGGTACCGTTTGGTACCTATGACATCTTTATCGGTATGGAGCGGGATATGTTTATTATTTTTGTCAATGTATCGTTTTGATAGTCCAAAATCAATCAAATGAACGATATTTTTCTCTTTGTTAACTCCCATTAGAAAATTTTCTGGTTTTATGTCACGATGAATATATTGTAGTTCATGAAGACCTAAAGTTTTATATAAATTTACAATTTTTAATTGAATATAGTCGACCATATCTTTTTAATTGGCGTTTCGATTTAACAGTAATTTTAGCTTTGCAGATCAGAAACAAATAGCACAAAGACTAATTCTTTGGGTAGTTTTTTTAGGACAACCACCTCTAGTCATGACGATTACGGGAAAACCATAGGCGATATCCAGAAATGTTTTTTTGCATTCAACTGCCAATTAAAAAAGCTAAATGGAGAAATTTTATTAAGTTGATTTAACGTTTCTCAATATCGCCTATGGTTTTCCTGTAATCGTCATGGATATGGGTGGTTGCTTTAACAAAATCTACCTTTGTATCATTTTTTTATCGGCGAGAATTAAATTCGCAAAAACTTCCGCAATAAAATAAAGTACATACTCTTAGTCTTCATACTATATCGATTACGGGGGCTCCTGGTCATTTTTTACTAGATTTTTAGCCAAAGATTGTATTTAATTCAGCTTTTGCAAACGACTCATCCGATTGATTTCTTAGATAGCTAAAATAAGAGCACAAATATCTGATAAATTATTGAATTTAAAAAATTGGTCCGAATCAGAAGATTGTTACCAATTTTTTTAAGAAAAACTAGTAATTTAACTATTTAAGTAATCTAAGAAAAAATAAATTGGTCCGATGAAGCAATTCTTTTTATTTTATTTTTCATAAGATATTTGTGCTCAGTTTGAGCTATCTAAGAATGATATCGGATAAGTTGTTTTTTAAAGCCGAATTAAATAAAAATTTTTGCTTAAAACTAGTAAAAAATGACCAGGAGCCCCCGTAATTGATAGTCATAATTTAAATGTCATGTCTTAAGAAAACCAGCAAAAAACGAAATTTTAAGTTTTCATTCAACTAACTTTCAACCACTTGAACCATTTGCATTCCCAAATTTATAATCGTATTCACACTCATTTTTGTTCTTTTGCTCCTCTGAAAACATATAAAATTATTATACGGAGACTAGGTGGCGGAGTGATTAAAACGCCAACCCAGATAGCAGCGCAGCTGCATTAAACTATCTCAGGGAAAGACTTTGTTTTCAAAAAGCTTAATCAGGTAGAATGCCTGCCAAAAATGAGTAGTTTTTAGGGGTTTTCAGTCGATAAGATATTTTTTTTCATTTAGGCTAATGTTGAAAAGTTTGGTGAAAAATTGAAAACGACCGACGAAAATATTCAGGGGATAACCAGAATATGAGCTTATAACTGACCAAATTTTTCTGGTTTTTAAAGGGGTTTCCATCGTCAGATATTCTGAGCGTCTTGGATGGGAATATCATCGGCGACAACGGAAAGTATCATCTTGGCAATAGAGACATTACTTATAATTAGGAACAAATAAAGTCGTCTCTCAGTGTCACAGTACAAAACTGTTTGTCAGGAAAAAAATAGGGTTGGGGTGAGAATAGTAGGGTTCCCTAGGAACCCTACTCTTCTTGCACCAACCCTAGTTTTTTTCCAACAAAAGTTTTGCCAAGCCCCAAGTGTACCCACTAGTTTTTATATACACAAAATACAAACCTATCTTGAAAGCATTAGAATTAGGGTTAGGTAAACTCGTGTCCAGTGTACACGGTATAAAACGACGCAAAGCTGTTTCTTGGGAAAGGCTAGGGTTAAAAAATAGGGTTGTGTTCCGCAGGAACAAACGACCATATTTTTTAACAATAACCATAAAACTTTCCAAGAAAAGTTTTGCCATGCCACAAATGTACACAATAATATTTTGTTTATCAATTTAACTTGTTACAGCCCCCGGCAGGGCCCGCCGGGAGGCTACACTTATAAAAACATTTAATTGTGCGCACCTAAGGCTCGATTCTTATGCTGCTAAAAATTGAAAATATTTCGCTAATTAGTACAATCTGCTCTCCAAACAAAAAGTTTTCCTCATATCTTAAACTCATTTATTTCTCACTTTATGATTATGCAATAAACCGAAACGTCAAAAAATTCAATTTTTTAATTGAAGACTTTATATATTAATATATCTCGAAACAACCCTACAAAAAAACATTTATAGACGGAACGTTACGAAGATTGAGAAAAAATTAAGTTGATTAAATCAGATATCTACTATTTTGTTTGAAAAAAATTTGGCCATAAACATGCAGGGCCAGCCGGGAGGCTACACTTTTGAAAAACATTCGTGGACGGAACTTCTTAAATTCACCAAAAATTTAGAAGATTAATTCAGGAATCTACCATTAAGTTTAAAAAAAATTTTTGGCCATAAACATTTTGTTGCTCCCGGTAGAGCCCGCCGGAAGGCTACACTCTGAATCGACGCAAGATTTGGTATATTATCAACTTGTTTTTTCTGGTATTGTTTGAATGCTTTTACCACAAAAATGATAAAATGAAATATTTTTCCTAGAAATAGTAGACATAAACAATGGTTTGTTTTTTAAACTTCTCAGTTTTGTTTATTTTATCAAAAAGGTTGAAAACCAATAAAAATCAGGATTTCCTCAAAAGAGGGCGGCATAGTATCTTTATAAGTGTCTCAGCTGCTCAAATACTGACATCCGACATAAATTATGTCACACAATACAAAACATTCAATAAACAACTTGTCTGCAATCATAATATCAATTTATTATATGATTTAAAAATCGTTGGTTTTTGAAACATTGATAGAAATAGAGAAAATTCGATTTTTAGAGAGCAAGAAATGTGCTGTTCGAGAACGTTTAGAAAATCAATTTTATAGTTTCAATATATCAGTGGTAACACATTGGCCTTAGCTAAAGCTAACGCCAATGTGTTACCACTGATATATTAAAACTATAAAACAAATGTTATCCAAGTAAAATTTTCAAAATCGAATGCATGCCTTACCATCTATATTTTTTCGGTTAATGTTGGACTTAAGCGCCCACTAGCGGTCAAACGAAAAGTCTTAAAGATTTTAAACCCTCTTCATTGTTATTTTTGGTTGATTTCTTCTTGTCCACATATTTTATTTTGGTTGGAAAAACTATCTGACAATTCGCCCCTTATAAACTGTTAATTTTTTGTAAAATTATTCTATCAGAGATTTTTGAACTCTCAAAACGGCAGCAAGTACTAAGTGGGAGGATTTTAAAGTCTGAACTTGATATTTAAGGTTCCATTTTACAAAATTCGGTAATCGCACGCGTCCCCTGGGCGTTTGCATATGTTTTTTTGATGGTTGGCGTTTTATACACCCGCCGATACTAGTGACTAGTCAGACCAAAAATAGACGGATGACATTAAAAAATAAAACTTGGCTGTCAGAAATATGCTAATTTTCTAACAACCTATAGTTAAGTAGCTTTGATAGGACGCCAAAGAATTCATTTCTGGCGTCCTATCACACCTACTCAACTATAGGCTGTCAAAAATTTCCGATTTCATGACAGCTAGGTTTTGAACATTATTTATTGCCAACCGTTTCATGCCATAGCATATTCCCCCCCAGACAATCAGTCATATCGACTCAAAAAATTTACCTTTTTAAGTTCTGAATATAAATCAATTAGGTCGATTCCCAGCGATTCAATTGCTATCATATGGAACAAATTTGTTTTCTTTTGGTAGCAAACACGCCGACAGGGTTTGCTGATTTTGCAATCCTTGTTTGCGCACTGAATATATTCGTATTCGAGAGCGTAGTTTTCTATATGCCGATACATTTTAGGAAAACCTGTGTATACATCTGATGTTCGCCTAAAATAATTTGTTTGTTGAGAATTCTCATAACAAAATATTCCCGGAAAAGTAATTTATTTGTTTTGATATTTCTTCTATGATGCCTTTATCAAAAAACGGACCTAGAAATGTAAATATGGGTATATTAACGAATCACACTGAGTGCACCCTTATCGGTACAATTTTCTCGATGTTTTTTATTTTAACAGATCTGAATATAATAAGCTAACTCGACAAGTTTTAATACAGTAGTTACTTCGTTATAGTGACCCATGAACTATTGAAAAAAAGGTAACTATAAATGGTAAAAGGTAACTATAATGAGTAATTGCTCAGGGTCACTTTAACAGATAATCACTAAAAAAAAAATTTAATTTGGGAATTCTCATTCTTTTTAACTTATTTCTGGTTTTTTAAGTACCACATATCAGTGAGATAGTTAAAAACTGGTACAAACGATCTGTCTAAATTTTTGGCTCATTTTATAACTTTTCAAGCAACCGAGAAATTTCAATAATTATGGGTAGGCTTTTTATTCTTAGGTCGTTTTTTTAGGTGGGCCACTTATGATTTCGACTGGGAGAACTAGATACGATAGCGGAAAATGGTTTTCTGGATGTTAAACCCTTAAAAAAAATGAGGTAGAAATTTTTTTTGGTTTCGTTGATCACGTGACCGGAAATCAGTCATCGAAATTACTCAAAATGACCGAATTTTTTTTTTGAGAATTACCGGTAATCACCAGAAGAAAAGAAAAATTTCTACCATTACAAATTCGGTTAAGGGGGTACCCGACGGAATATTTTGCGCTCATTAAGGGCCAATTTTAGAAGTGACTTAAAAATTTTTTCAAAACTGTTAATATAATTTCAGACAATTTGAAATTCATTGGTGGTATTTTCAAAGCTCTACCTAAACTAGAAAGTACTTTTTTCGGAGTTTGAAATCAGCGAGTCGATTTAAAAAAAAAAATTATATTGAAAAAAATACTAAATCTCTTTTGTTA
>SCLH01000903.1:372728-389588 GCA_004367855.1 Oikopleura vanhoeffeni
CACAAATTTACTTGGCTACACATAGCAGAAAACCGTTTGTTCATATCTGGTATGGTCTTCGAGAAAAATGACTGAGTAGGGTGGGCCCCATTAAAAGAAAAGCTACCTAAAGCTTTTTATGCTGCCATTTTTTTTAATTTAATGTTTTAATACCTGTATTGATCCAAATAAATCGTACGTGTCTGGAACTTGGCCACAAGCAGACGCTAGCCGTTCCACATTTAGATTGTCCAACTCAAATAAGACCTCAGTTTCAATCTTTTTAGCCGTTGTTTTTTCGAAGACAAATCGCTTCAGATATATTATCAAAGTATCAGGCCAGCGTTGTACTGACATCACCTAAAAATACAATTTGTCTCAAATTTCAAACACGATTAAAACAGTTTTTTTTGTTTATTTCTTTGATGGTCTTTCAGAAGGCGATAGGAAATTATCTTACACTTTTTTTTCATTTTTAAAGCGTATAAAAACGCAAAAAATGTTTTTTTTTGAAGTTTAAGGATGTGGGGCACGATAATTGGGCTCTTTTTTACACATTTTCAAGTGAAGTTTCTGAGAAACCTGGCTTCAGAAATAATTATTTTTTTTCAAATACGTAGTACAACTCGTAAGGAAGGTGCCAGTACTATTCAGAGCACCTGATACCTCAACCTACGCTCAGAAAATGGTTTTTAGTAGGCGTCCCTAAAAGCACTAAAAAGCCTACTCCTCATTCATCTCTCATCACTTTTTATTGATATTTGCAATTTAGAATGTAGATATAAATACTCATCACCAAACGGTAGCCTTTTTTCAAAATTTTGCCTCTAGTGGTCAAAACAGCTTATTTGGGAGCCTCGCGCAAACGCCTACTCCTCCTTAAATATATATGGAAAATTTTCAATTTGTACATCAAATTCACCGCAAAGGCTGAATTAAGGTTCAAATGGAAGCCTTTTTTCGATTTTTTTCTCCAAAGTCTCAGGAACGACTTGTGAATTTCTAGTTTTTGTTGAAATTCTTAACTTTTTTGAAATTAAAAAAAAATTAAAAATTGAAATTTAACGTTTTTTGGCAGTATTTCGAGTTAAGTGTCTACATTCGCAATTTTGAAAGGTGACAAATAAATTCTAGATCGAAATTGGTACNATGTGGGCGTCGATAATTGGGCTCTTTTTTACACATTTTCAAGTGAAGTTTCTGAGAAACCTGGCTTCAGAAATAATTATTTTTTTTCAAATACGTAGTACAACTCGTAAGGAAGGTGCCAGTACTATTCAGAGCACCTGATACCTCAACCTACGCTCAGAAAATGGTTTTTAGTAGGCGTCCCTAAAAGCACTAAAAAGCCTACTCCTCATTCATCTCTCATCACTTTTTATTGATATTTGCAATTTAGAATGTAGATATAAATACTCATCACCAAACGGTAGCCTTTTTTCAAAATTTTGCCTCTAGTGGTCAAAACAGCTTATTTGGGAGCCTCGCGCAAACGCCTACTCCTCCTTAAATATATATGGAAAATTTTCAATTTGTACATCAAATTCACCGCAAAGGCTGAATTAAGGTTCAAATGGAAGCCTTTTTTCGATTTTTTTCTCCAAAGTCTCAGAAACGACTTGTGAATTTCTAGTTTTTGTTGAAATTCTTAACTTTTTTGAAATTAAAAAAAAATTAAAAATTGAAATTTAACGTTTTTTGGCAGTATTTCGAGTTAAGTGTCTACATTCGCAATTTTGAAAGGTGACAAATAAATTCTAGATCGAAATTGGTACCTTTCACTTCAAATTTCTCAAAAATCTCAAACTTACTTTTTTTTTGAAAAAAATCAAAATTCAGAAAAAATCCTAACCTTAAAAAACTCAGTGGAAAATTCTCTACAAAATGGGGCTATCAAAAAAGTTTTCTGAGAGATCTCAATTATCGTGCCCCACATCCTTAAAAACAATTTTGTCGAAAAATAATTGAAATTGTTTTTTCAGTTTTCTATAGGTTTCAAAGTAAATTAAGCCATTTTAGCTAGACCCAGTCACCCAGATAACTATTTCGTGGAGAATTCACGTTATTAAAAATAAATAAAAAGTGTAAGATAAATTTACCGCCTTTCCTACTGTCATGTTCGGTTTTTCTGTTTAAAATTTTGATACCCACTACAACTCCCAATACTTGAAAATAAAATAGAGAATTTGAAGCATTGACCGTTTTGTGCTTTCAAAAATACGTAGGTTTTGGTCAAATTTCGGCGTTTTTTGGAGGCAAACACGTTGCTGAATAACTATTTTTTTCTTGTTTACAAAGATCTTGTTAAAAACGAACCTTGGTTGCGCCAGTATTCTTTTGGCATTTCTGACAGTAAACTGTGTCATCTTCTAGTTCTTCCGGGTCTATAAATGAATTCAAGCATTGTCCCAGCGTGGGACTTTCATTATTCGATTTCAACTGCTTGAAATCGCTCGATTCTCTCCATTTTATAAGGTCGATTTTTGTATCACAAACGATAGTGAAATTGTCGCAATTCACTTCGATATCAAAATTTTCTGGCACCAAACAGCCAAATTTTGATGGACACTGATTATAGGAACAGCGGGAGCAAAACGAACCGCTTTGGTCGGAGTAGTGTATTGGATATGATTCGAACAAATCCGTTAATGAAAATAAATACATTTTTACCATTTGGTACAGTGAACTGGAATTAACTAAAAAATTAATTTTAAATAATAGTTACTGTCGTATTTGTCTAAGGTATTTTTTTTTAGGTGGGCCACCCATTCTCATGACGATTACGGGAATAGGCGATATCAGGAAACGGTCTTTTGCATTAAACTGCCAACTAAAAAAAGCTCAATGGGGAATTTTTTTCTTTTTCATCGGACTACCGGGTCACCGATAACCGGGTTCTATTATATAGGTATTTTCGGTATAAAATTTGAGAAAAAAAATTGAAACTCGGTTTTTTCTTCCAGGAATTCACCAAAAGTATAGTTCAAGCAGTAAATGTGTATACAATCGTGATATAAGAATGAACAAACATAAAAATTTAACTTTCCGGCTGATTTAACAAAAAAATTTTTGAGCCCATCGAGGCTCTAACCTACGAAAAAATTACATTCCGGTTTATATCCGGTGAACCGGATGTCAAATCAACTTAATACAATTTCTCCATTGAGCTTTTTTTAGTTGGCAGTTGAACGCAATAAACCGTTTCTCGATATCACCTATGATTTTCCCGTAATCGTCATGGATAGGGGTGGTTCCTTTAAAAAAAAACTACCTTTAGGTAATTTTTTTTAGGTGACCCCACCCTAGTCATGACGATTACGGGAAAACCATAGCCTATGGTCCATAGGCGATATCGAGAAACGGTTTTTTGCATTCAACTGCCGACTAAAAAAGCTAAATGGAAGAAAAAATTTCTCCATTCACATTTTTTAGTTGGCAGTTGAATGCAAAAAACCGTTCGTCAATATCGCTTATGGTTTTCCTGTAATCGTCATGACTAGGGTGGAGTCACATTACGGGAAAACCATAGGCGATATCGAGAAACTGTTTTTTGCATTCAACTGCCAACTAAAAAATCTGAATGGAGAAAATTTTTCTTTTTTATCGGATGACCGGTTCACCGGTAACCGGAGATCTATTTTATAAGCATTTTCAGTATAAATTTTGACAAAAAAAATCGAATCTCCTTTTTTTCTCCCAGGAATTGATCAAAAATATAGTTCAAGCAGTTGATGTGTAAATAATCGTGATATAAGAACGAAAAAACGAAATTATTATGGTTTTTGAAATCATTTTGAAGTCATAAAAAAAGAAAATCTGCACAAAAATGAAAAAACGTCTTAAAAGACGCAATTTAATTTTGAAACCGAAAAGGGCGTGGGTTTTAACTCGAAGAACTAAAAAGGAAACTCAAACGTCCGCCTAGACGCAAATCCTTTGAGATAAACACGACAGTTTCTGGGGGAAACAAAATTTCTATGTAGAAATACTGTGTATTTCTTGGGTTAAATTTTAATGTTTATATGTGCTAAAGACATCTTTTAGTATGTCACGTTTTTGTTTTCTTTTTTCAAATTTGCATATATCTGAATTTCACCGTTTTGATTGGTTTAATCTGGAAAAGACGTGGGAATTTGCCAAAATTGATCGTTCTCAATGGCCCATTGACAATGGGGGATAGCAAGTTATGCAAATTGGAAAAATGAAATAAAAACGTGACACACTGTAGAAACATTTATAAAATAGCAAGAAAACACAGAATATTTTCAGTGAATTTTTGTTTTGGAGAAAAGCATAAACTTACATTTTTTATCTATATTAACGACTAACGGCAGACAAGCAATATTCTTGTCATTGTCCCTAAAAGATATTGTGACGAAAGTTGTATCCAAAATTGGGCTAGGGGTTTCAAATGCTTTAGAAGTACTTGACGGTCGTTTATATTTCCCAGATACCTCAAACGATCGGTGACAATTATTGCACGATCCATTAATATCACAGCCGGAATCACGATATCTACAATAAATATTATGTTGGTGTCAGGATTCGAACCTAGTCAAATGGATGATATCGATAACGGGTGCTCTTGGCACATATTAGCTACTTTTTTTAGCCTACATTTTTATATAATTCGGCTTTTGAAAACGACTCATCCGATTAAGTCATTAAATAGCTGAAACTGAGAACAACTATTCGGAGAAAAATAAATTGAAACAAAATTGTCCGAATCAGACCATTGTTTCCAATTTTTTAAACAAAAACTGATAAGTAAACAATTTCAGTAACCTCCGAAAAAAAATCAAAAATGGTCTGGTTCGGACCAATTTTATTTTATTATTCACTGGATATTTCTGCTCAGTTTCAGCTATCTAAGAACTTAATATGATGAATCGTTATAAAAAACCGGATAAAATAAAAATTTTGGCTGAAAAAGTAGCTAATATGTGCCAGGAGCTCCCGTAATCGATATGGATCGTATCTTTCACGTCAATTTTTTCAGAATTGTCTTTCTTGAAAACTTGAATTTCGAAATCAAAGAAAACATAAAGTAAAACAATTTTTTTTTTGCTTTTTCGACAATTTAATCTTTTTTGTAAAATTTTTTGATGCGAAACATACCGTCGCCGATGAAGCTAACTAACCGCTGGTAACACCCGTCACAAATAATTACACCGCAAGGTTCATGGGTAAATACATCATTTGCATTAAAACCTTCTTCAAAACAGACCACGCATTTGAAACCGCTTTTCTCTTCCGTTTCCGGTTTTTCAGTTTTTTCGGTCATATCCTTGACTTCGAAAAGGTAAAGTTCGGAGTCGATATTTGTAGATATATATGATAAAAGGTCACTTGGGCGATGCTCTCTTTTTATACAGCGATTTTGAACCTAAAGAATTATTTTTAAATTAAGATACTTTGTGATTTCGGTTGTAAATGCAATATAATTACAGGCTGAGTTTTTCAACTGAAGAGAAGTGATCGGATTGTCCGAGTCGAAAATCGTAAGTGTTCATAATTCCCTTGTCATGACGATATGCAAAATATATGGAATTTTCGACTTGACGCGGTAAATATTTTCATTAAAAATGCTTCTAGAAATAATCACTCTTCGATTTCACAGGAAAAACTCGCACTGTTTCACGCAAAAAACATATTACTGTCGTGTTTATCTATTAGGATATGCTTGCTTTTGTTAATGTAAAAAAAGCCGTTTTGTCCTTATAGACGAAAAATAAAAATATTAATACCCGCTACATTTTTATGGTTTTTGAAAATCAAAATTTTCTTTCAAGAATTGACCACTTGGTTCTTATAAACAAACACGAAAGTATATTAGATTATCACAAACGGTTGAAAAAATGTAATTTTACGAATCTGGTCTCTGAATTTTTCACTAAAAATTCGAATATAATTTCGGTGGAAAACTCTAAGAGCTGTAAAATTTCACTTTTTCGATAAAATTTCAAATAAAATCTAAATAAATTTGATTACCTCATATAATTTCAGTCCAATATGTTTATTTTGAACTATTATTTTTTCTTTTACAAGTTGTTTTTCTAACAAATGAATTAATTTTTCTATTGTTTCGTCTTTATTAATAGTGACTGCTAATTTAATGTAAATCTCTTGGTTTGACGATGCAAAGTTCACTCTGATAACACGGGTACTTGGATTCGGAACAGGAATAGTAAGATACATGAAGGGTTCAAACGTTTTGGAACTTTTTCAGAGTGAAAATTTTTATCAATCGAATTTATAATAAAATTTTGAGGAAGAAAATGTTTTTTGGGCGAGGTATCTTTCTCATGGTTTTTTATCAATTTAAAAATTGCCGAAAACACTTTTTTTTGAAAAATAAATTCAAATTTTTTGTGTTTTTAAAGCAATTCAAAATTAGAAAAAAACTCAACTCGAAGAATACCTTCGCCGTTTTTTAAATTGTTAAAACAACGCAAATGTATTCAGAATCGGATCTGAAAACTTTAATGTCATTTTTTTTGTTGCTTTTTTGAACAAATACAAATATCGATGTGATTTTGGTGAGGCATTTTCGCATCAATATTTTTGCTATTTTACTATTGCCTTAAAAACGCAAAAATATGTTTGAAAAGTATGAAATTTAATTCAAATTTCGCGTTTTTATGCGATTTGGAATACAAAAAAACAATGCGAAAGTTACCTTCGCCATTAAAGTTAAATGATTTATCGTCCAAAATTAATATACTCATTGCATAATTTTAACTCATTCCTGTGGTTGCATTTTTTGCAAGTTAATTCTGATGCAAATTGTCCCTGAAAATTTTTTGAAATCAGAGAAGAATTCTTGTTCATATACGTTTCCCAAAGTTTATCGGGGTCATCTGATCGTAGAGTACATTCCGAGGTGAGGCGAGGTCTCTAAAAATGAACAGATAAAGAAACAGCTAGGACAGTAGACAAATAACATCGACCTGATACTAAATCTGTTTATGCCCGATTTAATTTATTTTTTACCACATTTATTAATACACTATGGTGGTTTTTAAAAATAATCTTCGAAAACCTGGACTTTTGTCCCAATGTCATTTACGGGGCGCCTGGGCATTTGTTGCCACTTATTAGCCAATTTTTGTATATAATTCGGCTTTTTAAAACGACTCACCCGATTTAGTTCTTAGATAGCTCAAACTGAGCACAAATATCTAGCGAATAATAAAATAACAAAAATTGGTCCAAATCGCTTGCAGGTCCTTTAAAATTAATTTGGTGTGCATCTGATTCAAAAAAAAATTTTCTTCCAACTAACGTTTAATTGCGATTTTTTTACAAATTTCGTTAATTTATGTAAATTTAAAGAACGGCTTCAAGTTGTCCGTTTAAAGGTTCATACGGAAATACATACTTTAGCAGGCTGCGTTTCCTTTTCTTCTGTTAGCGATACATTAAGTTGGTTGAAAGCTAAATTTACAGATCCAGAAGAATCGGGAGATGCCGGATTTTCAGCCGAATTTTGGCTAGAATCAGAAGATTGTCTTTTTCGAGTTCGATCTTTAATCAGATCTTGACTCGTGTTTGCGGATTCGATATTTGACTCGCTACTACTTCCAGCAGAAAGGAACGCAGAATCTTAAGCAAAAGTTCAAATATCACAGTCAACTCTTGCTTGTACCGCTGTGTTTTAAAACACAGAGAACAAAATTTTTTGGGATATCTTTTTTTGTTTTCAGTAAATGCACATAACAACGAAAATGCATCACGTGGTTGCAATTTCGAGTTTTTTGGGTTGGTTTGGCATTCATTCAAATTTATAACATCAGTAAAACATAAAAAATAGACTGATCAATGCAATATTTTGGAATTCATCAATAAGTTCAAGAAAAATTATTATTTTTGCGAACTGTGCTCAAAAATACAGATGCGGGTAAGTAATGAAACATTGTGCGCAAGTGAGGGCTAAGTTTCAAACGATAGTAAAAACTTTAAATTTAATACGATTTTGTTTTTCAAAGGGGGGGGGGGGCAAAACGAAAAAACCATTCGATTTCAACATTTGGCTATAAAAGTACCTGTGTTGAAATTATCAGTACAGGTAAAATACAAATTAACTCGTACTGCTTATTTCCACATACGCACTCCGGTTTCATATACAAAATACTCTCATTATATTAATTATTAAAATATTAATTCAAAATTTCAATTTTTGCGACATAAGATTTTTTCTTCAAATGAATAGACAATTCGCGCCTAGGCGCCATAGATGCATTTTTCATAGCAAAATTCGACCAAAAATATAAACCTTTTCTTTGCTATTTTTTTTAAATTTACCTGAGCTCCCGTCATTACTTGTTGCTCTCGGCAAATCAATTGTTTTTAGTTCACTGTCTACTTTTATGTTCAGCTCTTCATGCAATCTGTCTAACAAAAGGGCCAAAAATTCTTGGCCATCATGCTGATAAAATCCGTCAAATTGTTCGTGAATTTGACCTAATCGATACTTGAAGTTGTCCGGGGCGATTTCGCGAGACATTCCATTCCAATATTTTACAAGGAGTTGTTGAAATTCGTATCTAAAAATGATTTGTCATGAAAAAGAGAGAACCAAAATAATATTGTTACGTCAGGATAAATCACGTGCCAAAAATGGTTTATTAAAAAAATCGTAAAAGGAAGTAGATTCAAGGTTTACTATTACGGCTATGAATTAGCGGCGGCATCTTTTGCATCGAACTTGAAAAATACTATTTTTTGAACTTTGAAAACACAAGAAAAGTCATGGAATCACGTGCCAAAAATGATTCTACAAACAAAACTGATAAAATTTGAGTGTACTTTAATAAATTAAATTGTTTTCAGCTTTTGAACTAAGAAATATGCAATTAATATGGTGGTGGTATTTTCGAGTTTTTTTTTCATTTTTACTAGTTCTTGTTTTTTCAAAATGAAAATTGATGTGAAAATACCTTCACACTAAAAATTGTAATTTTAGAAATTAAAATTTTCAGTTTATTAGAGTCACCCTAATTTTAAGTTTTTTTGTGTGTTGGAGGCATTTATGGCTCGTGATTTCATGATTGTCTCTGGTCATTTCTAAGTTCAAAATAGCATTTTTTTTAATTTCTATAGAAATCCATATCGAAGATCCTGCCTAGTGTAATTTTTATGTCAATAACAACATAAAAACATAGACGATGCACAAGATACCAGCGCTAATTTATAGTCTTCGAGGTCAACCCTGAATTTCCTTCCTATTACGAAATTATTGTTTAAGGTAATCTAATTTGCACAAAAATGGGTCTGAGTCTTTTTTTAAAACTTTGGTTGAAACTAGATCGCAGCACATTCTAACAATAAAATACTCACGTTAACGATTTTTCTTTAATTCCGCCTTTTGTGAATTTATTTTCGTTTTTGAACTGATTAAATTTTGGATCTGCAAAAAACTGAAAGCATTTTGGCTCGTGTAAAAGGCATTGTAGCCCAGAGTTCATGTAACATGTATTTCCAAGATTTTTCAAACCAACAGCACCTACGACTGGAGAGGTTTCTGGCTCGATTTCTTCTTAAAATACCATTTCATTTAAAAATACGTGAAAGGCTGTAAAAAATTTCGTCAAATAAAATACCTTTCATAACTTTTTTTCAGCTGTCATAAATTCGATTTCCGATTAATTATTATTTACAATAAACTCAGAAAATATTGGAATATTCTAGAACATTCAGATTTTTTTTAGGAAATTTTAAATTTTTTTCCCTTATTTTTCGGTGAAAGTACAGTAAAACGTACTTTTTGAAAAGATCTTCAATTTTAAGCTTTTTCTCATTCTTGCTGCATTTTTTACATGTAGGTTAAAATTTCTGTCGGGCACAATATTTTAAATACAATTTCACTAAAATTGCGATAAAAATGGTCATACGGTATGAGTCAGAGTCATCCCATGGTATACCACATGATTAGGATGCGCAGTGGGCGAATTTATAACGTTTAATAAAAATCAATTTAACGAGAAAGGGCAGAATTTCATCTTGAAAATTTTTTTTGCTCGGAAGCGTTTTTTTTGGTGGCATTCCGGAAGACTCAAAAATGATCAGGCGTAAAACATGGCCAAAGGCCTCATCATTAGAACTCAGCAAAAATACATGACCACTTATGTTTATACAAAGGTTTAATGGAAAAAGTAAGCTGAAAAAATAACTTTCGAAATTATAATTTATTAGGTAGCTTTTTTTTTAAAGGAACCCACCCTTGTCAGCCTAATAACTCGAAGGCCATAAGAGATATCAACAAACAGTTTAAACTAGTAGCTTGAGAACAATAAAATTTTGAGTTAATAGTATCATTTTATGTCGAACAAAAACAAGATAAATAGTTTACTTAAGTCGTCCAAAAATAGGAATTTTCGATTTTTCGAATATAAAGACAAATTTTCCAAAAATCTTTTATAAACCCGATATTTCATGGGTCTATGTGGGAGATTAGTAAATTTAAAGCGAAAAACCTCACCGTTTATCGAAATACTGCCTAAAGGCAAAAAATACAAATTTATTTTGATAAAACCGAACTTTTAGAAAAGTTTTTATTTTTTATACTGCCTAAATTAATTTTAGAAAAACCTGTCTTTATAGTTGAAAAATTGAAATTTTCGACAAATATTCACCCAAAAATTCTATGGGTTATTTCATAAATACCTTGAAAAAAAACTCCAACTTCAAAAGGTCCGTTGTCTCCAGGGGTTGGCTGATTAAATTGATCATTTTGAGATTGGTAGCCAACTAATGCTTCTAACTGTGGTCCGTGTTTATTATCTATATTTGTAAGTGCCATTCGCCGCCGTGGGATTAATGACGAGNGTTAAAATTTCTGTCGGGCACAATCTTTTAAATACAATTTCACTAAAATTGCGATAAAAATGGTCATACGGTATGAGTCAGAGTCATCCCATGGTATACCACATGATTAGGATGCGCAGTGGGCGAATTTATAACGTTTAATAAAAATCAATTTAACGAGAAAGGGCAGAATTTCATCTTGAAAAATTTTTTTGCTCGGAAGCGTTTTTTTTGGTGGCATTCCGGAAGACTCAAAAATGATCAGGCGTAAAACATGGCCAAAGGCCTAATCATTATACCTCAGCAAAAATACATGACCACTTATGTTTATACAAAGGTTTTATGGAAAAAGTAAGCTGAAAAAATAACTTTCGAAATTATAATTTATTAGTTTAACTAGTATCTTGAGAACAATAAAATTTTGAGTTAATAGTATCATTTAATGTCGAACAAAAACAAGATAAATAGTAAGTTGTCCAAAAATAAGAATTTTCGATTTTTCAAATATAAAGACAAATTTTTCAAAAATCTTTTATAAACCCGATATTTCATGGGTCTATGTGGAAGATTAGTAAATTTAAAGCGAAAAACCTCACCTTTTATCGAAATACTGCCTAAAGGCAAAAAATACAAATTTATTTTGATAAAACCGAACTTTTACAAAAGTTTATATTTTTATACTGCCTAAATTAATTTTAGAAAAACCTGTCTTTATAGTTGAAAAATTGAAATTTTCGACAAATATTTACCCAAAAATTCTATGGGTTATTTCATAAATACCTTGAAAAAAAACTCCAACTTCAAAAGGTCCGTTGTCTCCAGGGGCTGGTTGATTAAATTGATCATTTTGAGATTGGTAGCCAACTAATGCTTCTAACTGTGGTCCGTGTTTATTATCTATATTTGTAAGTGCCATTCGCCGCCGTGGGATTAATGACGAGTTTGGTCCAACTGCTGTTATATCACCTCCGCGTAATTCACCGGACTCTCCCACTTCCATTCTACAAAATTTTAAAGATCATTTTACGCGAAAATACTAAAAATGTATATTAAAAGATCATGTTAAAAAATGTATTTATTTGACCGTTGAGTTATGTCAGAATCATAAAGTGAGAGAAATTTGAATTATAAGGAGAATTTTTTTTGTGTCGAGCAGATATCTAAAATAGCGAGAATATTTAACGAATTTTTTCAGAGTGAGAATCTCAGTAGTTAATGATTTACGGAGAAGAAGTGCAGATGAACTTCATGATTTTTGTTCCTTTTGTGCGCATCTGAGGCCCGATTCGCACTCTGAAAAAATTCGTTAAATATTTTCGCTATTTTAGCAATCTGCTCGACACAAAAAATTCTCCTTATAATTTGAATTCAAATTTCTCTGGCTTTATGATTATGGAATAACCGAAACGTCAAATAAATACATTTTTTGAAATGATCTTTCAATATACCTTACAAAAGTACTAAAATTGAGTGAGGTTTTTTGGTGAAATGAACAAAAAATGATGAAGTTTCTACTCAGTACGACATAACAGTCTCAAAAGGGAAAAAAATGTTAAAAGAGAACTAGGTATGTTTTTGAAAGCTATCACAAACATGCGATTTTCATCCATTGTAATTAGTTAACGCAGGACAAATTTGGTGAAATTATTTTTGATGAGATACTTTGGAACGATCAACCTTCATACGATAATTTTTAAATTTTAGATGGTATGTATAAGTTTTCGAGCTCCATGGCACTGCATAGCCGTTAAACTGGAAATTTTAAATTGAATCAATTATTTTCGGTAAAAATCAGAAACGGGCCCTATAGTAAAACGTAGCTTGAAAATATATTTTATGACCCTAAATTTTCAAAATATCGTATGAACTAGTTCCGAAGTATCTCATCAAAAAGAATTCCCTCAAATTTGTCCTGCGTAAAACTAATTACAAAGGATGAAAATCGCATGTATGGTGAAGGAGTTCAACCGTATAAGATTTTTAGGGCCTTTAATTAAATGTTACGTATGTGCGTAGGTTGAAATATTGTGACTTGAAACATTTATGGCGGGGTTTTTTAGCGCACCCAAGAAATCGGAGCGAATTTTCTGGAAAACGGCTCATCCGATTAGAGAAATTCCAATTATATGTTAGAGTCAACCGATTGCTACCACCGTTTTGATCAATGTGACATTGACTTTGTCTAATGCGAACAGAAATGTAGTACCAAATTAAAGCGCAAAAAAATTGAAAAAACAGAGAAAAAATTTTGGGGTGATTTTTGCCAGTTTAAATGGCGGTCAAAATTTTAAAAATTGACGATTTTGAAAAGGTCCGCATCGCCCGCAAGAAATTCATTAAGTACCAAATTGTGGCCCGTGAATATTACCCAAATATAGGCAAATTTAAAGTGGGGGATGGCTGAAACTAAAATTTTTTTTTTCTAAAAATAACATTTTTCCGCCTACGCATTTTCGAAGGTTAAATTTTTCCATCAAATGACCAAAATTTCTTCTTCAAACTTATTCAAAAATTATTTATTCTGTGTAGACTCAAATTTCGTCGCGGTCACGCTCTTGCCGTTTTAAATTGAAAAAAACAATATTTATCTCTTTTTTATCGAGTTTGAAGCCAGAAAAGAGAGTTTGTAAAGCGTTTTTCTGACCACTAGGGGGCCCATTTTTTTTTTCACTGGGATCATCTTATTTGGTCACGATAACCCTCCTGAGGTCAAAGAACACTCATGAAAACGTTTAGTTTGGCAATTGGGCTTCCCGGTGCGTACCCTATCTTTGTCACAGACTATGTGGTCTTTATTAAATTTAACATTTATTCTGCCACACTCTTAAAAATATATGATAAATAACATCATCGATGTTTATTTGAATCAAAACTTTCGGGTATCTCTTTCAACAGAACCAGATATCACCAAAAGTTTTTTATATAAAATTGATGATATATATCTAGGGAGCGCACGAGGAAAACTAACGAGAGAACTACAGTATTTGATACAAATTCTTTGACCTCACGGGGGTTGTTGACCCAGAAAAAAACGATTCCGGGCAGAAAACAAAAAGTTTTTGGCCATCTAGTGGTCAGAAACTGACCTTTTAAAACGCCCATTTAGAGCACTAACTTCGAATTCTAGCATACAAAACTCCATTTACTTAATTTTTCACAATTAGGGCCGTTGCCAGAATAAAATTTGCTACCTTTTGGAATTAAAAATTTTTGGTCATTTCGTAGGANAAAATTTTATTTCTTCATTTTAAATTCTGCTCAAGATTTTTTTTCTCGTTTAGCTTCAAGAGCAACCATTCAAAACTTAGAAATTCGCCTCGTGCGCTCCCTATATATCATATATAATATATGAATTCTCGACAAATGTGGTACATAGAAAATCTTTCAGGTAGCTTTTTTTTGAACGATATGCTTTTTGCCAACAAGCTAAGGTTCTACCTACTATAAACCGATTTTGCACTAAAACATCGTGACCACATCCGTATTTTCAGGCCAAAAACCGATCAATTTGACTTAATTTTGTCAAATATCAAGTCGACCAACATAATACCGTAAAGTGCTTTTCAAAGGACGCATCTTATTAATATAAAAAAGAGGGTCCTACGAAAAGTTTTTTTTCTTTTCAATGAAACTTTTATTGATCAAAATGGTTTGAACTAAAAGATTAACTGTGAAATAAATAGATGCTTTGGTATGATACATATTTGACATACGCACCAAAGAATTTTTTATAGTCACGTAAGGTACTTTCAGTGAGACACCACTTTTTATATTAATAGGACGCGTCTTTTCAAAGAGACTTCACTGTAAAATAAATTTTCATTTTTCAGGTTTTATATGCAGTTTAATTTCCCTCGTTTAATTTAATGGCACAGCAGTTCTACATTTGAAATCTCAGTGACCTTGCTTCGTTAATCTTGCAAATAACCATTTTATTTTTTATCGTTTTTGTTTTTATTTATAAAAATAACTGCAACTATGAAAATAATTAAATCTACATAAATTATAAAATAAAGAATTTTTACAAAACGTAAATTTTGGAAGTCACTTGATGGTTCATGGCTCAAGAAACAAAATAGAAGAATAAAAGAGGGTTCGCTGGGAGTTAACCTCTTAAACAGAAAAACAGGTCCATATATATAGAAATATTTACATTTTGAGGCACAGCAATCTATATAGACTTTAGTCAACCAGAATTTTTATAGAATAAAGACGCTCAAAAATTTTATCCCGTTTTTAAACCGATATCGGTTTTCTTGATTTTCAGCAGGAAGGCTGGCTAAATCCCGAGCTGTTTTCAGTATTATGACTTTCTAGAAACGGAAACAAGTAATAGTGAAAATAGCTTAAAGCCCAGTGTAGAAGAAAGAAAAATAGAAAGGAGATTTATAGCAAAATTATGAACTTGTTCGATCAGCTCGAAATTATTTCGGAAAATTCAAAAAAACGTTAATTACGATTCAAGAATAGGCTATTAGCAGTTGAAACTTGTTAAACAGGGCAACCTGAACCTTAACGAACGTGCCTGTGTTCCAAAATACATAGACCAAAGCCTAGAATATTGTTGCTCGTGGAGAAAAAATAGGGTTTCTATAGAAATTGTCAAGAAAACCTGACTTTGGCTACTGATGGTTATCTTGGATTTTTTTGTGTGATAATTTTAACTGCGGCGGTATCTTTATCTTGGGAACAAATTAAATAACATAAAATATTTTTTGTCTTTTTATGCAATTTTAAAGTTATTCAAAAGTATATGATAAAGATACCACCGCCGTTAATATTGTCATACAAAAAATCTTTAACGGTATCCTTTGAACGATTTTTGAGCGCCGTTTGAGCAATTGTAACGGTGATGATTTTTTTAAATTACATTTAAAAGGCAACAAAACTAAAGACACCATCACTATTTATAACCGCTAAAAGCCTATTCCTATATTTATTTCTGACAAAAAACCCTATCGTTACGCATAAAAATATCATTTGTCACATGTTTAAAAAATTACATAAATTAGTGGTTGTTCAGTGTAAGAAGAATAAAAAGGAATTTGTACAGGGAATGTTTAGCTCTGGTCTACTGGTCAAAAGAGACTTGGTCTGATTGGTCAGCGTACTGGATAGAACTTAGAGTATTGATCATTGGAATATTAGAATGTAGGGTTGAAGATTGACTCAAGGTTATATAAGAAGGTTCATTCGATTCATTTTCTTCTGAAATTAAGTTTTATATTTTAAATACAAATTAGGAAATGACCCTCAAAAATTTTGGTTAATTTTGTGGGTTATATTCAGGGTGCGCAGCGGTCAAAATTCTAAGTTTCAAACGGAAAAATAATACAAAAACTGAAAACAAATCGGGACCAAAAAGTGAAAAGAAAAAACATAATTTTTTTTCGGCATTTTGACCAGGGAAAAAGTCGGTTTAAATATCATATCGGCCTTCACAGAGCAGGTGTTCCGCCTACGCATTTTATTTTGTCAAAATGACCAAAATTATTTCAAATTTTTTTTTTCATAATATAGCAAATTTTTATGTGAGTACGATCCTTGCCATAAGAAAAATAAAAAATGAGCGTATTATGCTCAAAACATAAATTAGTTCTGAAAATGAGGGTTTTTGAAACTCACTTTCTGACCACTAGATGGCCCAAAAAAAATTGCTCGGATTTTTTTTTCTCGGTGGCGATGACCCCGCGATAGCAAAGAAATTTTTATCAACAGTTCTAGTTTAGTCTGTGGGGTTTCCGCTGCGCACCCTAGTTATTTTTTAGGCTCAGGACCGCGAATTTCTGGGGGTAGCTTGGAACGGCCGATTATGGACAACGGCCTATAACCGACAACGGCCGTTCCAAGCTACCCCCGAATTTCTGATATTTCAAAATCTACCTTTGGGCTACCACTAATAGGTTCTACTTTGTTTTTTAAGGATTCAGTGCCGAATGGCACTTATCCAGTGCACAGTCAAGTTTTAAAAATTTCATCAACAGTTTCAAAATGCTAAAATTGATTTTACGTTTTTTACGAGAACTGATGGTACTGAAGAACTCCCACTTTCAATTAAAATAAAACTTTATTTAA
>SCLH01000903.1:389957-401474 GCA_004367855.1 Oikopleura vanhoeffeni
AGTTGCAAACTTGGAACTAAAGATTTTTCTGCCATTTATTTTTCATCGAGTCTAATTAATTCGCTGTTAGATGATCCACCACCTGTCTTTGATCCAGATTTGGAATTAACTATTCTGCAATAATCTGTATTTTTTGCGAAAATGTGCGATTTATTTGCTCATCTATTGATTTAGCCGCAATTGTTGCTGTGCTACTTTTTGTCACACTTTTTGTTTGCTCTGTAAATAAAATCAAAAAGGAAACAATATAATATATTTGTGGTAGCCCAAAGTGTTTGCTCCCACCTAATTCTTATAAAATTGAAAACCTATTAAATGATGACGTCATTTCGAACGCCCACGCGTTTTTCATTTTTTGACGAAAACAAATATTTCTGTTACCATATCGCTGAAAATGCCAAATTTTTTCAGAAAAAATCTTTCGGCGATATTGGGCCTCCCATGTATGATTTGGCGAAGATTTCGAAAAAACATATTTTTTATAAAAAGGCATTATAGGCACAACTTCTCCAGTATACTCACATATGTGATTGAAGAAAATTGGGTAATTCATAATTTTCAGAAATGTATCTTGAAAAAATGTACCGTCAAAAGGTACGTCTCATTTTATATTGTTTTAATATTTACCTTGTTTAATTTGAAGTTGATTATTTTGACTTGGTTGAAAATTGAACGATGGTTTTTGTAATCTTTGGTCGATGACATGAGTAACCAATTCATCTAACAACAATCGTATCAGATGAAAAGATCCAAATGTCTGGGCAGATCGGAGGGTTAAATCCCGCATAATCATAGAACTGAAATATTTTTATGTACATGTATTTAAAAAAAGACGTGCTTTTTTGGTGCAGGTATCTGTACCATGGAATTTCTTTTTAATTTAAAATTGCATTAAAACGGAAACTTTGATGATAAAGATACCACCAATTAATTTGCCTCATATTTACCTATAATATGACCATTTTAAAATAAAGTCTTTTGATTTGTGTTGGTAATCCTGGTGGCTGGGATCGGGTAGGTTTTGATATATTGTATCTTGCAGAAATATCAGCCAATCGTCTACGGTAGCTTTTGCGAGGAAAATATTTTTAATGCCTTCATGAATTCGATTCACGGTATCAAATGAGCATTCGGTCACCCAGGAAATTTGCTCCTGAATTTCAAAATTTTGAAGACAAAAAATTAAAAAAAAAAATGAATTAAAAAACGGAAATATGACCTCAAAATTTTGAAAACTGTACCCCTACAGTAGTGTGTTTATTATATTGTTAGCGTGTGATGAGAGTCATATAAATTATATGATATAATATGACTCTTCTTACAAAATTAATCAATACTGGGGTCATATTTTTTCGGATTATAAATATTAAGGTCATATTTTATCAGTTTACTAAATTTAAATTACAAAATTAATTTGTTAATTATAATTAATCATATAGCCTATATGATATAGGGGTTAATCATTTTTGAAGATATTTCCATATAAACGTTATATTTTGTTAATTTATTTTTTGATTCAAATTTCAAAAGTAATTAATATTTTGATTTCATATTTTTCCTAGTCCTATAAGAAAATTTATTTGTGTTTTTTCGGAGTTTTCGAAGTTATATTACAAAATTTATTAATATATTGGGGTAGTATTTTTTGAGATTTTCCTGTAAAAATTAACTTCATACATTTTATTTATTAAAAATTTTTTGGACTGCATTTCTAATATTTTTACCTGGATTTTGTTGAAATCAATTTTATTTAAATCACTCATCATTTGTTGAATAACGGTTGTATTGCTCAGAATGGGTCTGGCTTCTCTCGCCAAATGATTCAAGGATGTTAGTCGTCGAAGTTGCGAAGAAAAGCGTGAAACTGCGCTGATTTTAGCTTCTTGAATAGCATCTGGTAAACCTTCGACAGCTATTCTCATCCAATGTACAGCTTGACGGGCAAACATTCGGATTTGATGAGTTAAAGTTGATGGTACATCCTTAAATTATTTTTCATAAATATGGAGTTTTAGGTCACATTTTGAGATTTTTTATGAAAAGTATGAAGTATATACAGGGTGTAAAATTTTTCCCTTCTTTTTTCCAAACTGGTTACACTTGATTTCCGCCGTTTTGATTGGTTGAATCTGAGAAAGACGTAGGTTTTCTCAGATTCAACCAATCAAAACGGCGGAAATCAAGTGTAACCAGTTTGGAAAAAAGAAGGGAAAAATCTTACACCCTGTATATAGTCTATATAATATAGATTTGAAACAAAAATCATGTGGCTATAAATGTGGCTTATAGTCGAAATAATAGTAAAATATTGAGATTTTCCTCCTCATACTAAAAAGTTTAGCTCAATTATTAAGAACTTTCACGATTTGCTAGCAAACGGACTTGAAAAACTTAAAAGTTTAGTTTTTAATATCTCGGAACCGTTTTATACTAATATCGTGGCCGTATTATTAAAAGCCTCTTTACTACAAATTTAATTGTCTCAAAAAACGCCAGATATTTTGAAAAATGACACCGACAAATAATTAATTATTTGGTGGCATTTTTCATGTCGTGCCGTTCTTTATGAAATCCTAAATTAAATCTATATTAAATCGATATAATATTTCGACCATAGCCTATTTGGTCCATAGGCCGTTAATATAGAGTGACATAAAATATGTCACATATTTCAAGAATTTTGTAGTTAAACTTCTGTAATAGAACCAGTTATATTTTTATTTTTTGGTTTCATATTTTTAGATTCAAGATATGGTAAAATACCTGTCTTAGAACATCAGGAATTAACAGATCGGTTAAATTTCTGTATAGAAGTTGGTCTGATGTATAAATCCAATCTGATATTCTGCTCATTGAAAACATCAATATCATTTTTTCTCGAGCCATAGCTTTTCCTTCCAATTCCATCAGACGCCAAAAGCGTAACCAAAAGTTTTCTAATTCGTCAAACTAAAAATTTTGAGAGTCAAATTAAAAATTTAGAAAATTGGTGTCATTTTACATATTTCTCAAATTTATAATAGGTGATATTTATTTATAAATCACAATTTTTACAAACCTGTAAACTAAGGATTATTTCTAAGGTGCCTTCGCAGTGTTCTCTGTAAGTATCCTCAAAAAGTTCGATATCTTCTTCGTCGACTCCGGTAGGCAAATGCATCGATGAAATATTAGAAGGTGGAAATTCAGGCAAAGCTTGACTAGGATCACCCAAATACTCCAAATGCCGTTTTCTTGTGCTCTCATCTAAAAAGGGCAAAATTAATTTCTCACATCGCAACTATCTTTTTTTATAAAGGAAAAAAGCAAAATTAAAAAAAACCCGACAAACGTCACCAGCCCAAATTTAGACAAAAAAACGGTATTTTAACCGGTAAAAAATTGGATTTCCCCCTCAAATTACAACAACATTTATTTGAAAAGATAGATTCCCACAAATTGCGTCCGTTTTTTAAAAACCTCTTGTGAGGTGTCATATTATAATAAAATAATATTTTTTTTGTTGAAATCGTTAATTTTTGTATTATGTAAGAAGTTCAAATAATGGCAGCGGTATTTTTAGCATGGAAATATTTTTTTTTGTTTTCATGCTAAATATACCGCTACCATAATTTATTATTATCAGTGAAAAACACTGATATTTTTAAGAATTTTTACCTTTTGCCATTTGTGTCTCAATCTGTTTATTTTTCTCCCTCTCTTTTCTCGTTGGTTTTGGCGTGATTTGCTGCACTCTCGAGTCGAAATTTGGATCATTTTGAATTGCCAAAAGTGGCGAATTTTCTTTAATTTTTATCCCATAATAATGATACTTTGAATTGCCTCTGGTTCCCAGCCTCCGCGTTTTCAAACCGACAAAAACCGATCGGACCAGTTTTCCAAAAGAAGCGGCATTCACCGGTTCTTGGTTATTTTGTTGTGAATGAATCATATAATGATCGTACATTCTAGCACGGGGGAGGGAGACACCGTCGGCCGTTTCAAAATTGTCTAGTAGCCAGTTAACAGTCGCTGGCGAGGCCCTTAAATCGCTATTGAATAAAAATACAGGGGTAATTAAGAGTTTATTATCTGTTGCGTATTTTTTGACAAAAAATTAAATGTTTCCGTCTCAGGTAATAGGTCAAGGGTTCGAGACCAAACAAACGCATTTTTTTTTGAAAAACAATATGACAACGTTTTTTTTAATTTTAAGATTGATCTACTGAACACTGATCTTACCTGTTTATAGGGTGTGTTTGCTGAACCATTCCATAGTTATAATTTTCGATATTTCCTTGATTTTGATGATTAGTTGGCGGATAAGTTCCAAAATGTGAATTTTGAGGTGCTGGAATAAATGGCACAAGCGTGCCACCATCGGAATTTTGAGCCCCAGAATGAACCGCCACGGTCACCAGTACACGATGCTAAAAATGATTAAATAAAATTCATATTTGAAAAAACTCAATTTTTGTAAAAAAAATATATCTGTGTACGAAAAATTCAAATTTTGTGAAAATATTTAAATATTTGGGACATAAAAATCAATTTGAGTTAAAAAGATTCCATTTTGTTTAAAAAACTAAATTCTGTGAAAAACAAATCAATTTTAGTGAAAAAACTCATTTTCAGTGAACAAAATAAATTATTGTGAAAAAAATCAATTTTTTCAACACACTCTGAAATTGTAAATGTAGGTACCTGGTCAACTTGGTGCTCATTATTTGACATGCAGGTTACGACCTGACTGGAAGGAAATGTGACAAAGCCAGGCTGCGCCCTGTTATTATTAACCATCTCATTAACAGCCATTTCTTAAAATAATTGAACTTTATTAATTGCATTAAAACATTTATCTGAAATATTAGACACCTCAATTTCTACTTCGAGCTCAGAATATGGAGATACGATATTTTATGTAGGTTCAGATACAAATTTGCATGTTCTGTAGATGCTGCACGGCACCAAAACGGTTCTACCGATAAATTTCGGAAATCGAAAAAACCGGCTTTGTGGTTCAAAAGGCATTTGGAAATTTACTTTTTGGTACAAAAATTTTCAAAAAAAACGTATGTATCGATTCCGAGCTATTTAAAAGTATAAACAGAGGTATCTAAATGGCAATCAACCCATTCAAACTTAAAGATAACTTGGCGAACTTCTGAGTTTGCCTGGTCCACATAAAATTATAACTAATTGCCGACAGAGATATAGGAAATGACGAATTTAAAACGTTTTTATATTATGTAAAAAATAAAGTTTATTAAATAGAAAAGTAAAAGTTAGTCAGGAAATTAACTTGAAAAGGTAGACGTTTGGCTAAAGGCATCAGGAGCTACATATTATTAAGCACCCGGCCAATTTTGAAAGTTTTAATTTTCTGGAATAAAAATGATTTTTTTCTGATTTTTACTGGTTAAACGTAAAAATCTCGCTTTAGGCGTGCTGCCCAAGTAACTTCATTATGCGAATAATGAAGCCCGTCAAATTCTGCAAATATGAAGAAAAAAAATACAGCTGATAAATTTTTTTGAGATATATTTTTTTTTCGAAATCAAGTCATTTTTGTGAGTACGGCCGATGTTATTAAAACTGATGAAATGAAGTTTAATAAGCTCAAAATTGATAAAGTGCCGAGAATGGGGATTTTAAAACCTCAATTTCTGAGCACCGAACGGCCGAAATTAAAAAATTTCTTTGGCATTTTTGAGATAAACTAAAGTTTTTGAAGAATAGATCAATATAAAAAATTTGACAGTTCATTGGTTAAAAGCCATTGGTAAAAGAGCTTCATATAGCTTGCTATCTACTTCCGTGTACGTACAGAAACAAATTCTCTGAATTATGGGAACTTTCCATTGTTCCTGTTTTGTGAGAAAATCTCGAGCGACTCGGATGGCTATTTGTGCCGCAGAATCTTCTGGAAATCCTTTTGCTCCAGCCCCAAGACAGGGTAATGCGATTGACGAGCACTTATGTTTAACGGCCAAATCAAAAGCTGCGGTATAACACTAAAAAAATATATCAGCAAAATTTTATTCGAAGAATAAAAATTAACGAAATGTTATTTTAATTTTTTTGCGGATTGGAAACTTTTAACCGTCTCGGGGGGCCTACTTCGGCAAATTTGTACGACGGCCGATGTTGTACAACGGCCTAATATTAACGACGGCTCAAAATGCTGTATATCGAGCATTGTTGTACGACCGCCGAAATTTTACATCGGCCCAGTACCGATTTACAGCAGCCCTTACTTTATAACGGCCCCTCTTGTATAATAGGGGCCGCTGTAGAGTTTTGAGGGGTAAATCTTTTCCTGGCAGTTGTAAATATTAGGCCGTTGTACAATACTGGCCAATGTAAGGCCCCCTCTCGGGGAGCGCGATAAATTTGGTTTTAATGACATTTCTTCTTATTTAATCTCCTTCAGGTATCTTTTTTTTTAAAGCATCGGACATTCGGATCATGCGAGGGAACCAAACGATGTTCAACAAACGGTTTTTGCATCGTGTTAGCACAACTAATATGTGTGACATTGGAAAATTTTTGTTTTTTTTCAACAAGCAACCCGGTTTACCGGATAATTGATGTTTTTCTTGATACATCATATGGTTCCCATGCTATGATCCCGAATGTCCCTTTAAAAAAAAGATACCTCAGTTGTTTTTATTTATTTCGTGTACAATTTTCTGGAGAATATATCGATCCTTCACATTAACCTGAATATGATTAAAATAAAACAGGTTGTTTTCCCAGTGTTTTGTCGCGATTTAAAAATAAATTTAACTTCAGGTTTCTTCATTTTTTTCTATTTTCTCTATGATGGTGAATTTATTGCCGCCCCTCAAAAAGGCACTCAAAATATGCGAAGAGTTAATTATTAACCTTTTGAAGAACATCGGCCTTCATATTACCAGGGGCATTTGTGAAAATAACATATTTTGATTTTAATTTCCCACTTGTTTCACATATCGCTGCCGATCCATTTCTAAGCCCTCTAGCTCGACTGAAAGTTTCATCGGGTACCATATCATCTCTTAATTTATTAACTTTGAACACAAAATCTGGTCCTCCGAGACGTAAAATTTGACCATTCACTCCGTTTTTATTCTGCATAGAGACGTCGCTAGAAGACACGATAGCATCGACTATAAGATCCTGAAAAAAGGGCTAACAATTCAAAATTAAATTTTGTGCGATTCGAAATATATTTTTTTATAACACATAATGTGTTACACATTAATGCAGGTATCTACAACTTGAAGTACGTTTAACTGTTATTTGGAAAGCACCAAGTTGAAAATAAACATATCGAAAAAGTATTATCCGAGCGAGGTTAACTAAAAATAACATACCCAAATACCGCTACAATTGTACAGTGAAGTGCTTTTAAAAGGACGCGTTCTATTAATATTGAAAGGAGTGTCCTACGGAAAGTACATTATTGTCTCATAAAACCATGTATTGGTATCATACCGTATGAATCATACGGTATGATACATAAGTTTGGAAGGCATGTTTTTGGAGTACTTTTCTTTAAATATTTTATTATGTGAAATGCGTAGGCGTGAAAAGTCTGAAATAAAAACATGTGCAATAAAAACTCTCATTTGGGAAAAATATAAATTTTTGGATTTATTGTTTTTACCATAAACCGAGCAGTTTTAATGAACAAAATATGAATATGTAATCGAAAGATTAATATTTACTAAAATTTGCATCAAAATATATACTGGTCGATTTTTTAATGCATATATTTTGGTATGAAAAGTGCGTAGGCGAAATTTAGCAACTGAAATATTTCGAAAATTTGTATTTTACTTACAAGCAAAATACTAATTTTCGAAATATAAATCTTTCAAATATATACATGTACTAATATACCGAGTTTAAGTTACTTTAACGCCGCCTGTATTATTTTTGCTCGACTAGCCAATATTTGGGCCTACGCAATGCCATTATTTAACGTCATGCACCGTTTTGCGGGAAAAACATTCAGGCGGGGGTACGTTATTTTTATATTAATATGACGCGTCCATTTAAAATCACTTCACGGTATGTACTGTAAATAAAGAGTTTCGCAACTTTATAAATGCATTTTATATGAAATCGCTTTAAAATTTTTAGCCCGTTCCGTTATGGTTCCTTTGAATTGACACACCAAGTTCCCAGTTGATGATTCTGTATTTATCGGAGTTATTTCGAACACATCCGTCATGCTTTAACTTTATTCTGAAATTATTGAAATGACTTGTTGAATATTTTTAAGGATATTTGCTTTGCGTACACAATTGGACGTCTTTTTTTGATATGTTTGTTAGCTTTCTACGGAGTTTTCTGAGTTCTAAAGAGGTCAAAAGTAGCACTGAAATTCTTAGAATTCAATACTCAGCCCTTATTATACTCAACCCAAAATACAGTGGGTCTCTCTAACTGGAACAAAACTTAACTTTGGACGGTTTTTTGAAAACACCCTAACACCGCAGAATACGTACAATTGTGTCAAATTTTTGCTTTCGAAAAACCGGTAAAAGTTAATTTTGTTCCAATTAGAAACCTCTCTGCAGTCCATTTTGGAAACTTTAATTTTGAAATGTACGTCATTTTGTCTACGAAAAACATAACCCCATTTTTTATAGTTGACAAATATTAAAATGTCAAAATTTAGAAAGAAACTTATTTCATATTTCACTGATGGCTTTCTACAATTACGAATTTATTCTACATTTTAAAAATATTTTCAGTCAGATTTATGCAATTATATGACGTCATTATTAAGCGAATAATTTAACAATTGGAATTCTACACCTATTATAGAATACTATCTTTAGCATGGTTTTTTAATTGTATAAATTTTCTACTAAAAACCCCCCAAAAAAATTTTTAGCAAGAATATTATATGCTTAACATCTGAAATTTCATAGTGGCCACATATTTTCATAAAAAACTTCCACGCTATTTTTATGATTCGAAAAATCAGAGTCCTCAATTCCAAATGTAACTCCAAAATGAATCAAAAAACTTTTAGGCAATTTTACTTTAGAAAAACAGGGAAACTCTTTTTAAAGATGTCTTGTATGCTCAGATTCTTAAAGATTTTTAAGTGTAAATTTTTTCAGAAACGTTGTTTTTATCTCTTTATTTTCGGTCCATGTAAAATAATATATATTTATTTAGCAATCTAATTTTCAAGCTAACATCATGTAAGTTACATGTATATTTTATAAGTCCAGAAATCCTGGATAGTATAGAGCAGGCTTCCAAAAGGGATGGCTTTTATCCCTTTTTCTATCCCTTCTTCTAGCAAAAGATAGGGAAAATTTGGGGATGCTTTTTTGGAAACCTTATATAGAGTTTTTGACTTTTTGTGTAAAAATTACCTGTAGTTTGCCCAAATTTATTGTTCAATAAAAAACATTTGGGCAAACTAATTTTTACGCAAAAAGTCAGAAACTCTAGATTTCGTACTATAGACTTTCTGAGGTTACAAAAGTATAGTTATCTTGAAAATAAAATATCAAAACGTTGCTAAATACATACATTTCTTCGTAATTAGGAGATAAAAAAATTTAATAAATCTGAATAATTCAACTCATATGAACTTTTCTCAACTAAAGAAGCCCTGCTTTCATATTCACATGTTCGATTTAAAAAATGAAAAGATCGTCATTTTTGCAGTTTTCTCTAATATTCATTTACTACCCCCTTATGTGATCAAAATTTTTGGTTTATTTATTTTCTCTTTCATGAATTTAAAAAATGGGTAAATATTATTTTCCAAGTTTTAATAGTCTCTTATTCTTCCCTATTGTAAACAGGAACTGACCAATCAGGGCGCAGTCTTTCCTACATTGGGCCAATCACCGAATCGGATAAATTCAATTAATTAATTTTTTATGTTTTTATTTCGACTATTGTTTTCACAAACGAATTGTTTTCTCTATTTCTATTCATGCTGGTTTTAGGGGAGAGCTTTTAGAAATTTAGGTGATAAAAATTCACTTTTTAGTCACAAAAAATACTATTTTCCGGTTATTAAAATTGTTTTTTTGTCAGAATAAAGTCACGGAAAATTATGAATGAATAGAACATTTTAGGTCAATATGTATTTAAACCTATTGGATATAAGTTAATGTTTGTGAGCGCTCAAGTATATCTGAAACTATTGAAAATGGGTCGATAGTTAAATGTATACTGAGTAAAATGTATAAATGTAAGATTTTGAGTTTTAATAGACGATAACAAGAGTTCTAAATTATGAAACTCAAATATTTTTTCGGAATCAGTTGATTCAGATTGAATCCTTCATAATGATATAGAATTTATTTTATTGCATATCAAAGTAGAAATTTGCCACGCAACTTCAAAATTTCCGAATCCTGGGTTTTAGGATATAAATTATATCATAAACAGGGGGGACAATATCGCCGAATGTGCCAATATCGCCAACATTTTTAGCAAAAAACTTTCGGCGATATTGCCCCCGATTAGTTTAAGGGTGTTCAAAATCTTACATTTATACATTCTACTATCGACCCATTAGAAATGTCGAAAAACTAATCATAGAATTGTGTCAAATACATTACAAGGGAGCCCAATAACCTGTTCAGAGGGAGATAACACAAAAACCGTGAGAATGTACCAGACGGCCTCCACACTCACCCATTGCTTAAAATCCCTATTCTACAACACACTGATATCTCTCCGGATTTTGTGTTCACTCCCTTGGAACAGGATATCGGCTGGAATTATTTTACAGATTAACAGTAGTTTTTAAAGTGTCTTTCTTCTGAATCAGTGTAGATCCAATAAATGGCTTAGTCGATTGGTGTAGTTATATCATCTTTAGGATACATGGCGACCAATCGCCTATTTTTTGGCGGCATGGATTAACGGAGTAGGTGCTTATATCGACTATTCGCTCATTGAAAATATGGGAAATTTTGTATCACCGAGGGGATTACAGCAGCGACGCAGCAGCGACAAAAAATGGGCATATTTGAATATTTTTATGAATTAAAAACTATTAAATATATAACGCTGCTGCAGCGTTATATATTTAATAGTTTTTAATTCATAAAAATATTCAAATATGCCCATTTTTTGTTTTTGAAAAATGCCTATCTTTTGCTTAGGAAAGTTTGAACAAAAACGCCTATCTTTCGCCTTCACCTAACGTTATACGCCCGACGTTTTAAATCGAAGGTGCTACCTAGGGTCTAGCGCCACATCCTAGATATTTTCGTATTATGACCAGGCTTGTGAAGAAATGAAAAAAATGTTGCAATCTAATGAACTTATGACGGTGGAATAATAAACATTCGATCGCTAGAGAGCATTTTTTTCATTTTTAAAATTCGCTGAATTTAAAGACGAAAAATAAGTATTTTATCACTTTCAGATCGCCAGTCGATACCCCTTACTAAAATCCAACTAAAAATATTTTAGCTTTTACTCAATTTATTATATCAAGTTAATAAATCTGAAATTGGCTTGAATGCAACAATTCAGCTGATCGAAGTTTTCACCCATCCT
>SCLH01000903.1:417190-445630 GCA_004367855.1 Oikopleura vanhoeffeni
AATTTTTGGTTTTTTCGCGTTTTTGTCCGCTGAAAGCAAAATTTTAAAACAAAAGCGCTTTTGCATTATTTGTAAGGCTCCTCCGGAGCCTGACACAAAAAAATAATAAAAAATGATGAAAATTGAAGGAGTAGGCACTAACTGCGTGTCTTTTTAGGAGGCTTTTTAAAAGCGTAGGTGGGATTGTATCAGATTACTGTTAAGTTTATAATTACCGCGAAGGTTGGTTCTGTTAGTAACAAATGTTTTTGGAATATCATCTTTGCTAGTTTGGCGGGAAATGACCTTGGAAGAGGCTCAAATTTGCGACACCCACCCCCTTAAAAAGCAACTTTTTTTACTGTTCCATTTAGGGACACATTGACTGACCCAAAAAAGGGTTCCAGTTAGGATGCTGTGTTTCAGTTGGGGTTGTTCCAGTTAGGGAGCGATGACTGTAACTTACATTTGGTATGCATGCATTTGGGGTCTTGAGTGATATTGCGCGAAGGTAAAAATAATTTTGTTTATTACAGGGGGAGGCGATTATTACAAAATTTCGTCGATATTGGTTATTACGGCCATTTGGGCACTGGCAAAAATTAAGCTGAAAATCGTGAAAAAATATCGTGTGTAGGTTTTCTTTGGTGATATTGGAAACTTCGGCGATATTGAAAAATTCGGAGATATTGGGCCGGTTTCGGCAAGCTCTGTATCGGCAAGTCCAATTTAGGCAAGTTTTGTCGGCAAGCCCGATATAATTGTTTTAATTTCAAAATTTTACATATATACATTTCACATATAATATACAGATATAAATTATCTCAATATATCATATAATACATTTTGAATATTTGTATAATACATTTGTATAATACATTTGTATAATACATTTGTATAATTCATTTGTATAATACATTTTACTCTGTATACATTCTACTATCGACTCCCTAGGGTAAGGTAGGAACGGCAAAAATTTTTTTGCCCGACAAAATAATTTCACATATTTTATTGTAGAGCCGAAAAATGATTAATTCTGGAAATAAAAAATTTTATTTAATTTACTTGCAACCTTGTCAAAAATTAAAATCCGTTTCTGAAAAATTGGTCAAATTTCACGAAAAACATTAACAAAAACATTAATTCAAAATAGCGATGACGCACCACCTGCCCAATTTGAGCAGCTCAGATTCGACTCACATTATTATTTTTATTTGGGAAATCGATAAAGTGAAGGCATGGATGATAAATAAATCTAAATATATGGTCTGGAAAGCACTTTTTAAGGGTTGTAATATATATTATATAAAATAAGTTGAAATTTGTGAATTTTTTGATAATCGAAACACGTTTTTGTAAGTTTCGAATAGGTAATTTAAAATCGAGAGAGGAGATACATTTTGATTGAGACACCTTAAATAGGGTGAAAATACTGTTTTTGTTGATCTTGTAGCCAAATTCAAGAAAGTTGAACAAAACTTTCCTGGCCAATGTTTTTTATTGACAATCGGCGAAATAATAGCTCTTTCGTATTTCTTTTTTGAGAAGTCTCTATCTATCGTTGAATTATTCTGGTTTTGTCGAGATAAAATTTAAAGGCATTTTTTTAGTAAAACTAATAGTCTTGATAAGCTTTCGATTTATTATAATCATTTTCAAATCACGGTTTTTTGCGAGTGAGAAAATTGAAATTTTTTTCGCAGAGTTGCAGTAAAAAAATTGAAATAGTAGGCCCTCGAATTGTGAATTAATTCACACAATTTCGAGGCCTACTATTTCAAATTGTTACTGCAACTTGCGAAAAAATTTCAATTTCTCACTCGCAAAAAACCGTGATTTGAAAATGATTATAATAAATCGAAAGCTTTCAAGACTATTTAGTTTTACTAAAAAAATGCCTTTAAATTTATCTCGACAAAACCAGAATAATAGATATAAACTCTGTTATTATCTTTCCGTAATGTAGTAATTAAGCTAACTGTAACAATTTTGATTTCTTAACCTTGTATGCACAGAGCGCCACAATATGTGGTCTCTAGGAACCCTAAAATCAATGCAAAAACGGCAAAAAATGGTATCGTGGAATAACTTTTCTTTCAAACACCGATTAAAGAATTTTTATTAGGTTCCGAAAAAATAATGAATTTTTTCAAAAGTTTGTCCCCAGAATTAACGGGGGTGTTGATTTATACGGATTTTCGCCTAGTTCACTTCCCTGTAAAATATTCAAACAGACCATAATTTACCAAGTTGTGAATTAGCCCAGTTTTTTAGAAAGCGTTTTGTGCATGCCATAATCGAAAAGTAATTTATTGGTTTAGGGCCAGATATTTTTTTCGGAAGTGAATTTCTAAATTTTCACTTCAAGTATGCTCAGGAAAAATTAAAAATTATTATAAAAGTGAATTTAAGCAATCACAAAGCTAACAACAGTTGTACTTCATTAACATCATTAACTTGAAATAATATAAAAAATGTTTAATAATCTGGCTTTTATAGGGGAACAAATAACATTTTTATCGGAAAATCATGAATTTTTCCAATCAAAATTTGTCGACTTATTTATAATATACTTTGATGTATGAAATAATAAGATCAAACGGACAAAACGATGCGTAGACCAGATAACTTGTGCTCGTTCCGACAAAAGGTCACTAACTGAAGACATGTGACCCGTGTTTATCACGTGATAGTTTACCCCTTCTTCTCACTATATTTTCTAAAACTAAATTTGAATCTAGATATAAAATTTCGGATGCGAAAATATACCTCTATTAAGGAGTTAGCAGAAAAAATTGAAGTCCAACGCCTTAAGCTTTCTGTAACAACATTTAAAGAGACCACCAAATTTGGCTCTGGTGCCATTGGCGAAAGTTTTTTCATATGCTCACAAGGGTTTAAATTAATTTTTTATAATAAAATATTTTTTCATGGGAATACACTCAAATTGTAATTCAAATTCCAACGAAAAATTTCGTCCCTAAGAATCTAGGCCTAGGATACGGTTAATTTTTATTTAAGTGTTATGCCATGCACAAAACACTTCCGAAAACCACTGGTTGATTTAAAATTTTTGGCGATTAATGGTTCCAAAATATTTTTGGAAGTAAAACAAAACGAAAAATCGTAAAAAATCAAATCCCCTGTAAAAATCGGAAAACCAATTATCTAAGAAAAATATAAATTTTTTTAAGAACCGCATCAAAATTTTTAGATCGTAGAAAGAAAAATTTAAAGGATGATTTTAGGTGTTTAGGTCAACTTGAGCTTTTGATCCGATCACGGGGCCCCCCCTGGGCATTTTGCCCATCTTTTTAGCCATAATTTTTGTTCTACAAATTATTTGAAAAACGACTCACAATGGTCTGTTCGGCCTTTTTTAATTGTATTCTCTTAATTTGGTGCTCAGTTTTGAGCTTCTAAAACTCAAATCGATAGATCCGTTTCAAAAGCCGAAATTATAAGTAAAAATATTGACTGAAAAAGTAGCAAAATCGCCGGGGCTTCCCCGAATTGATATTGGCTCACAAGGGTGAATCGCGTTATTTATGTATACTACAGGCTAGTGGATGGGCAAGAGTACAAAACGCAAGGCCAAATGCCAAAGCAATATGACACCAAAAATTTATAGTTAATTGTACCCGTAGCTAATATTTTTTTGAGCCGCCCAACAATGGCCCGTGTTGAAATTGGGGTCTTCTTGGGTCGATTCACCCCTATAGGCGTATTTTTTTAGCCGCATATGACGAGTTTTTGCTCTCTTACTCGGCCTTTCGTGACCATTTAGAGCTTAAGGGGGTTGCCAAAACCAAGCAGACTGGAAGGTTATAACTTACGAAAAATATAAGTAGTATATTTTTATATGCTTATTATAGTTAGCTGAACCGATTTAAATGTGTTTTCAGCTGATAAAATGTTTTTTATTTTTTAGGAAAGATTGAGTTCGAGTTTTCATCTTTTGAAATCGTAAAAATTTCAAAAAAAATTCAACCTATTATGAAAATTTTCCGCATTTTTTGTCCCAAAATTTTTTTTTGATCGTTTTTTTTGAAACTATGTAAAAAACTAAAAAATAGCCACTTTAACTTTTTTCATGATGTCTTACATATTTTCTGACGCTGTTTGAAAAATCATAGATATGTTTAATTATTCATTTTTGTCGACTTTTTTAGAAAAATTATGAAAATTTTCGCAAACAAGTCCAAATTTTTTTATGTGGTTTTTTGAACTCTCCATAAAAAATCAGGCAGAATCACATATTAATGTTTTGTATCTATTATATCCGTATGTAACTAATTGGTCGCGCGATTTATTTCAAACTTCGTGATTACGCTTGTGGTACATCGATAGTGCCATTTGGCACTAAAATATTTGAAAATTTTATGCTGGTCAAAAATTCAATAAAATTGTGGGTGTTATAGGCGTCATTTCTTTACATAGTAAGAACATTTTTTATATCAAAACGCAATTGAAGGTCATTTTTATCTCAAAAAAAGTTGTTTTCTCTACTTTTTGCCTTTACTTTTCAATGGGAAAAAAACTTTATATCAAGGAAATTTATTAAGCAACATTAAAAAAGACTTTTTAGCGCATAACACCCGCAAATTCTGAATTATAATATACGGTCTTTAAAAAAATCTTAGTCGATTTAAGTTGGAAATGGATGCCCCATGAAAAGTGCTTTTTATATTTCCAATATAGTTAGTTATGTTAAGAAAAATAAAAAATATAACGTTTGCAAAGAACTGGAACACTTTATTGAAGATAAAAAAATAAAAAATAAATTTCACATTTTTTTTTCTTTTCATTTATCGCTCTGAAAAAATTAACCATCTGCAGGACTTATGGCACCCTTAAGGGAGTACTGGTCGCATTAAAGACTCGGACATGAAATTTTCCAGATTATCTTTAAAATGTTTTTTTTCTGAAAATTGGACAAAATAAGGTGATCAGATGTCTTTTTATTTTCATTTGTCATAAAAAAGTATTTTCATCGGCTTTGAACATATTCATGTATTTTTTCAAATTTTTTGAAATTTCTGAGAATTTGAATCGCGGTTTCCAAAAAAGACGAACATACTAAATGCAAATTTGTCGAACTAGGGGCTGCGCGTATTCTCAAGGATCGTAACATACCAGTTTAGGTTTCCTGCCGTCAAAATCCAGGGAGGAGTAGATTTCCCCGAGGCACTCAAAATAAGGCCAAAAAACAGTTTTTGTTCATTTAAGCGCCGGATGAAATTTTTTGAGTAAACTGAAACTTGGGTTCTGCTCACGTTCTTTGTGGTCAATAAAAGCTATAAAAGTATTTCTATCTTCAAAACTCAGGGAGGAGTAGGCTTTTGAAGTGAAAATATTCCACTTTTGAAAGGTCGTTCCTGATTGGTCGCCAATCAGAGGCCTCGATTTGTTTGTGAAAGCAAGATTAATGTTCAATATCCCTAAACTGAAATCAGTATGTTGTCGTGCTGTTTCTAGTATTCCATTGAGGCACGCTGAAAACCCTGTTTTTGGCCTTTAAAAATGCGACCAGTACTCCCTTAACCTATTTCAAATTAGGAATTCTGAGAATCGATTTACCCCAAAGGGCCCATGGCGGGCCATAATTTTTGTTAAGCCTGCGTTTTGTACGCCTTGCGTATGATACAGTCATAATACGAAACTTATTAATTCGCTCAGCCGATCCCCTGTGGTCAGAAATTAACCCATAGACTATGGGCCATAGTGGTATATAACCTGTCTAAACGATAAATGAGCATCCTTCGTCCGGTTATAGGCACGTTTGACCTCTTTTGCAAACGCCTGTATTGCTCAAAAAGCGATCCGCCGCAACTGACTTAGTACAAACTGAAGAAAACTGGTTACCAAAAAATTAAAAACTTTTTTGTTAAACATTGGCTAAACCTTTTAATGTCTCGCTCGCATAAATTGTAAAGTCCAGTGTACAAGTTTTTTCATCAGGATAATTTCTCGAAATTCTTTTGATGGCAAATCGGAAATAATCCACTGGAAACAATATAAATTCGTGAGCCTGAAAAATAATAAAGAGTTATTTGGTGAACCTCAGCTGGTCTCTACATCTTTGGGCATCAAAGTACATACCCGCCTAGCGGGTCCGCTGAATATGCAGTGAATAATTGTTTCTTAACTTGCCGCCCCTGCAGGGCCTGATAGGACTTTAAACATTTTTTTCGACCTTATACTAATGGGATCCATCGTCGACGAAGTGACACTGATTTTTTTTTCAAAAAAATTTTTGTGGCGTTTTTTTGTGGAATCACAGTACTTCTTTTTGCAAAAAAATCTCAAATAGTCGTAAAACATATTGAGGCTAACTCCTAACAGAAAATTCTAAAGACTTTTTTTTTCATCACGAGTATAAGTCCGAAAAAACGATGCACGTGACCCTGTAACATAACAGAAAAAAGATATTTTGAGAAAATATGAAGATGGACTTATTGAACAAGCTTTTTTGTCTTATTCTCACTGCTGATAAACGTTGATGTCGTTAATAAATTTTAAAACGGTAAAAATTTCGCTCAGTTCTGAAACTAAAATACAAAAAATTTAGTATTTTTTCTAGATTTACGTAGCTTTTTTTTTAACTCCACCCACCCTTTCAGTCATTTTTTCTCGACGACACATACCAGAATACCAAAATAACCGGTTTTCTGCTACGTGTCCGCCAATTAAATTTGTGACATGTTTACCGGTAATTGATGTCCAAAACCGTTAACAAATGTTTTACGGAATAATCAAGCAATAATTTTATATGGGAGATAGCATTTCGGGTAAGTTTTAAAAAAAAAATTTTTTGGCATTAATTTTATGACCATGTGATACCTGTCAGAAGGATGTCAAATTACACTTTTTAGGTATCAGCTAATAACCAAAATTGTTAAATTGTAAAATACATTAATCAGGGTAGTTTTTTCAATAGAAACTTTAATGGCGTTTAATTATTTTGAACATGTGACACATCCGAGGGTGTCAAATTACACTTGTAAGATCGACGCACATAAATAAGATGTTTATGTGATAATAAACATTTCGGGGTAGTTTTGTCAAGAGAAGAAAGATTTGGCATTAATTATTTTGACAGGTACAACACCAAGGGTGTTCAATCATACTTTTAGTATCGACTGACATAACTAGAAGAAGTTAATATGATAATATTACATTTCGGGGTATGTTTTCAAGATTTTTTTCAAATCGGTAGTTTTGACAATGATATATTATTTTTGAATCAATCAAACGTAAATAAAACAAGCAACGAAATAAATGGTTTATAAAATAAATTGAGCATATAAGTTTTTTGGCGTGCTTAAAAAGATATACCTTTTTACGTTTAGCGTGGCGATAACCTAATGTATTTCCTTTTTTAAATAGTCACCCAATAATATACAGCGTGATCTTTTCGATTTCTCCGTTTTTTTACGGCAAAGGCGGGTAGAACCCAGCCAAAATTGCCTATACTTTGCTTAAGAATTTGGCTGTATAGCCGCCTGGGTAAAAAAACGGAGAAATCGAACAAGACTCACCCTGTAATTTTACACATAAACAAATTTTTGTTTTTCAGCCGACACCTAAAAATGGTAATTTTGACATCTTTTGTGGTGGTGCAGCTCAATAATAAATGGATGCCAATCTTTCTTTTTGGATAACTACCCCTGATATGTATACATCATTAACATTTTGGTTATAGCCATACCTAAAAAAGGTAATTGACACCCTCACGAGTTTGTCAAACTAGGGCGTCCACCGGTCGATTCGACTCAGAAAAAATGTCGAAACTGAGAAATTTTCATCACCCCATAGGGCAAATCAAATGGCATCCGGACCAAAAATGTTTTGGCTTTCAATTTTTCAATCACAAATAAAATACCAATTATGAACATATTTTTAATGAACAAAATATGCAATTTTCTCACTTTTACTACTGGGATAACCCGAACGTCATAAGGAAATCAAGTAAAGTATAAATTTCTTGTATCCCTTTTACTTAAGAGAACGTATCAGTTAAGCTTTCATTTCCCTCCCACATTTTGAACGCTTTAATTTTTTGATAATCAATTTTTATTTTAGACTATGTTCGCAGTTATTGCTAAAATTAACATTTATTTCGTCATTTAAACAACCATATGCACCATTGAATGGTGAGAACCAACATTAAAAATAAAGAGAATAACACTGCAAAATTAACATTTTGATTGCTCTTAAAACATCCATATGCACCATTAGTATGGTGAGGAAACAACATTTATAAAATTATGGAACAACCTGCTAATTTAACGACTTTATGCCATCCTAAAACATCCATATGCACCATTGTATGGTGGGAACAACATTAATGAAATCATGAAAATTTACTGTGACATTAACATTCCTATCGCTTTTTAACATCCCATGTACAGCCTGACCAATTTTGAATGGTGGGGAAAACACTTATTAAAAACTATGAAAAAATTAGCTGTATATTAACATTTCCTCTCGTTATGAAAGGTTACTTCAAGCTCAGATAAAGATCGACCTTATCAGCAGTATTAAGGAATCTGAAACATCCAGCAGCCTAAACATGAAAGCCGAACATGGTTCGCGTTTCAGCCATGTTTCGACCAATGCCAGCAATAGCCCTCCAGTTCTTTGATCAGCTGAAAGATTTCTGTGATGTTGACGGTCAATCAAAAAAGTTAAGAGACAACTTCTTCCGTCAAATTAACGAGAATGAGAAATCTCATTAAAGCAGAAATGCAATCAAATTGCTGGTTGTTGGTTCCTCATTCTTGAACCATTATGGGCGGACTTACGAAAAACAATGCTTCAGAGATCTTTAAATTGAAAGTCGCTGAAATTCAACTACATTTTGCGGCGGCTATGAAGAATGAATAATCTGTCCAACACAAAGGCAATAGTTTATGACACCGAATCCACCCTTTCAATGCAATCCACCGAATAGAATTATCTTGCCATTCAGGCAAACCTCGTTACTGTCATTCGAGAAAACAAAGGATTGACGTGATTTTGAATCAAGACTCAATACGTCAAAATGCTCATCTGCAGCTTGGTTACATGACCAAGTTATCGGAAACAATTGGGATAGAGATTCAGTCCCAGAAGCTTCTGTTCCATGTTAGCTTCATCAGGTAAATAATATTGTTTTATTGACTCATTTTCTAAATCTACTAGGTATACTTACTCCATATATAAAAAGTACTTCTGATAATCATCTCTAATAATATTGTCTCTTAAGCGGCGTGGAATCGTTCTTTTTAGCTTCGGTAGACAGATCAGTTGAACATGCAAATGGTGGTCCACTACGCAAATAGACTCGAGCTTGCCCAGATCAAAAAATGAAACTACCCTCCACAAGTTCTTGATGGATTTTCGAAAAGAAACCGGCGACTAGCCATTGTTTCGAAAGCATAACTCGAATGCTCCCGTCAAATCCGTGATTATATCATTCTTAGAAGAAAATATGCTTCTAGGGAAAAGAACAGTTACATTGATGGCCTGATGAAAGGAAAAGGTAGTTAAGTCCACTTATTATTAATAACTTAAATCACAATGTTTGTAACCTGACGTAGCAGTGATAAAACATGATTGATTCAGGTGGCGCCGGAAAATTGTCTCTCATTAACAGATGTAGGTAATCAATTTTGAAATGACAAAATGCCTGTTTTCCAAGCAATGACGAATACCAGCTTCGTAGTAACATGGCATTAGCTGCATGTCGATCGCAATTTTCCAGGAATTCCCTGTACCTAGCATCAGTATATCAAAGCGGAACTCCTGACCACTTCCGGAATACTGTAGTAGCCTCCGACTCATCGGCTTCAACCTTGGTGGAACCCTGTTAATTGGCATGAAAAGGAATCACAGTTGATAAAGATAGCCCCGCGAAAACGCCCTGAGCCTAGCCATCTGAGTTCCTTAATAGTTCAATAACTAGTTCCATTTCAACACTTCAAACATTTAACCTGCCATAGTAAATAAAAACCCTAGATTAGTATAAACAAACAAAACACTCTTTATTCTTTAGCAATGCAAGTGTTTAATTAGCGGAAAACCATGGAACATAGTCTAAATAAAAATTGATTATCACAAAATAAATTTAAGGTTCAAAATGTGGGAGGGAAATGAAAAGTTACCTGGATACGTTCTCTTAAGTAAAAAGGGATTACAGAAAGATGTTATCCTTACTTGATTTCCCTTATGACTTTCGGTTATCCAGATTAACAAAGTAGACAAATTGCATATTTTGTTCAATAAAAATATGTCATAATGGTAATTTTATTGTGATGAAAAATTGAAAAGCCAAAAACATTTTTGGTTCCGGATGCATTTTTATTTTGCCCTAAGGGGGTGATGAACTACATAGTTTTGTTAAGTTTAATGTGTTTCTAAAGTCTTGAATTTCTGTTCCATCACGTTAATACGTATTGTCCTTATTTTACCTGATAAAGTAGGAAATATGACCAGTTAAAGTGGTTTTAGTGGGAGGTAACTTTTTTTTATATCGGTCCTACTAAAAGCATTCCATGTAAATATTAAAAAGTGTCCGTCCTACTAAGGCACTGGCAAATCTATTCACAAATGTTTTTTTTGCGGATTGGGGTCAGAAAAAAGTTAAAGATTAAAAAAATTACTAAAATATTTTGCAAAAATTGTATTTTTTGTATTTGAAATGAGCCGCGACCCCTAAATTGATCAGAATTTTTCCTGAAAATTGGCATGGTTGGGTTTTTTCGAGGCCTGTATTTGCAACTGTTAATGACTCAAATGTTTTTTTTGCGGATTTTTGGGTCAGGAAAATTTAAAAAAAGTTATAAATTAGTAAAAAAAAGTGCGTGAAAAATCGCACTTTTACAATTTGAAATGGAGTCGCCGACCCCCTAATCGGCTCAAAAAATTTTCCAAGAATTTGCCTGATTGGTTAATTGATGCATTTTCCTTGGCAAATTAAGTGTGTTTCAAAAACATAATTTTTTCTATATCCGGTTGAAAAAGGGCAAATCCTTAGATAAAATGTGGCAAAAAATAACGAATTGCCCCATTGCAAATTTAATTTCCCGGAACCGACTCGATTTGTCTCAATTGTCTGAAAAATTGGCATGATCTACCCATTGAGAACCTTACATTGGAAAAACTGATAGACAACAAACATTCTCGAGCACTTTCCGGTTTCTACAGGGAGATGATGACTCATTGTCAAAAAATGAAAATTTTTCCCCCCCTCATTATGAAAAATTTTTCGTCAAAATTTTTTTTTTGGAATTTTTTTTTACAGCCAAAAATACTTAAAAATTTTTTCCTCTTCGTTTGGATGTGGCATATGAAGCTATTCCCGGCTATTTGAAAATGTCGCGATTTCGAAAAATTTTGAAAAAAAAAGTTTGACACAATTTCGAAACATTTGAAAATTATCTATTTTTCGAATTCCTTCGGAAAAAAATAAAGAGAATGTATCGCTCGGATTTTCAGGGATACGCCTTTATCTCTATTTTTGGCCTCGGACCGGCTGACGCCCTATGTGTGTCACATGTCAAAATAATTAATGCCAAAATTTTTCCTCTTGAAGAAACTACCTGCCGAAATGTTCGTTTCAATATAAATAGTTGCTTGATTATCCTGAAAAAAATGTTAATCGGTTTTGGAACATCAATTACCGGTAAAACCGGTTGACCACAAAATTTTCTTTTACATGTCACAAATTTATTGGCTACACGTAGAGAAACCGTTTGTTGATATCTGGTATGGTCTTTGCAGAAAAAATGACTGAGAAGGTGGGTGATGTGAAAAAAAGCTACCTCAACGCTGGAATTTTTTTTGAAACTGCAACCTGAATGCCATTTAATAATCAAAATTATAAAAAAAAAAAGTTTTTAATCCATCAGCGAGATAATTTGTCCCTAGAAAATTAGATCATAAACGGCTTAAATTGAATAGGATTTAAATGACAAACTATAGATAATTGGACATTTAAAACGTTCAGGCCCTGCAGGGCCTGACGGGCCGCTGGGCCATCTTTAACTGCGGTCGTACCCAAGTTTAAAAAGTCATGCTTCCTGTTAAATGAACCTCGGATCGACACCAATTTTGTGGCTATGAGCCATAAGGCCTATGGCTTTTATCACCATACCACTCTAAAATTTATTTTCTGCTCAAAATTGTTCTACATTGGTATGAAAACTACATCGGATGAATCCTCGAAAATAACGAATACCTCCCTTTAGAGTGGCCGAAGTGGGGACCAAATTTTAGGGAAGGGCTAAAAATAAGAAAAAAACGCGAGGAAGGCTAAATTTTGTAGGAAATTTTACGGCAAGATTAATTTTTTATGAATTTTCCGAAAAAAATTTTCAAATTTTTGGCCGTTCCCTGATTGGTCTGAAAAAAAAAAGATGCTCAAAGTAAACTTTTTGACCCCGGAAATGGAATCGCAAGGTAAAGTTACCATTTAGAAAACATACTTTTAAATTTTTTTAAAAGTTTAAAACAACCGGTCATTTAGGGTAGTTTGAAAAATGGCAAAAATCGTCATTTTCTCCACAAAATACAATTTTTTTTTTAAAAAAAAATCTCGGGACTCCAAGCTAGTTTTTTCATACACAAGTAGTCCTTGCTGTGTTGGTTGTAACAAGATCAAAAAAAATCAAGTACCCCCTAGACTCCCGCTCGGAAAAGTTAATATACAGTTACCGTATACCCCGCAAGATGAGATGCCAAAAACAAATTCATGTTCAAGTATGCTCCAAAAAGATGGCGCAATCATCGAGCTTTTGAAAACGGTCATTAGCAACTAATAGGTTCAGATGACCAACAGGTGGTGCTACAGGCGTTCTTGTTTGGTGGTGTAAACAGCAAGACGGTCATTTTAGCATTACCAGGAAAGCTCATTATAAGAAATAAATGAAAGTACTCTCCATTAGATAGAAAATTCTGAAAAAGATTAATTTACATTTATTTTTTCAGAAAAATTTTCAAAATTTTTGCCGATCGCTGTTGGTTGAAAAAATAAAAATGCTCAAAAGTGAACTTTTGACCCGGAAACTGAAACCGCATGATTTAAATTAGACTAGAAAACATTATTTTCTCGAACTTGGTTGTTAAGAGTAATCAAAATTTAGCGAAAATTTGTCCAAATTTAGCATAAAACAAAAACTTTAATTAAGAATTTGAGGAACATGTCAATACGAGAAATAAATGAAAGCCACCATGTAATGGGAATTTCTGGAAGGTTTAATTTTGATCTGTTTTTTTCAGAAAATTTTTTCAAAATTGCTGATCGCTGATTGTTGGAAAATAAAAATGCTCAAAAGTCACTTTTGACTCCGTAATAGAACCGCATGATTAAATTAATACTAGAAAAAATATTTTTAAAAAATTGCGTTTGCAATCAGAAAATGGTTTTTAAAGGTAACTCCAAAATGACAAACATTGGTCCAATTTAAGGGGGTATGCGACTCTGATTTGACATGATTCTCGGTAAAATATACTGAACACTTAAAAGCTCATGAGAAAAACCCGAAAAATGCTTATTTGAATCTTTCTTCAAATCTTTCAAAAAATGCAGCCACAAATAGTTTTGACGCACTTCAAACCAATAGGTAACAAGTGTGTTTAAGACACTTTCAAAACTGCAAAATCTCATCTCCTACAGAAACGGTATATCAAATTGAGGCTCCAATTGTCACAGATCACGTAACGGTAGTATGTCAATCTTTTAAGGCAAGCTTTTTTTGATCCGGCAAATGAACAATTCTAGAACGCCAAATAACCCGAACGGATTTTAATAACAAATTTCGACTTCAAAATCTATCTCCTCCGGGATATATTGCAAAAAATGACTCAAATTTTTATCAAGTATTCTCCAGAACATTTTTGAAAGATTAAACACGTTTTCACGATCCCGCTGTGATTTAAAACAAAGGTTTTTTTATAATATTTTGTGAAAAATGATCCCAAATCAACCGAAAGCCGCATAAAGGGGGAAATGTTTATTCAATTTTGTTGAAAAGTACAGCCCCAAATCTGCACAAATTAAAGGTGATTTTAAATTTTTTTAATTTTGTTGACAAATGAGCCCCCAATCGGCGAAGCCCGATACAAGGGCATTTCATATTAGCATTTTAATTTTGTTTGAAAAATGAGCCTCAAAATCGGCCGAAAGGCCGAAAAATTTTTGTTGAAAATGAGTCCCCAACGGCCGAAGGACGATAAAGGGTGGAATATTATATTTTTAATTGTGTTAAAAAATGAGCCCCAAAATCGGTCGAAAGCCGATAAAAGGAGATTTTATGTTTCAGATTTAATTTTGTTCAAAAATAAGCCAAAATCGGCCAAAAGGCCGATAAAAAATTTTGTTGAAAACTGAGTCCCCAATCGGCCGAAGGCCGATAAAGGGGGTGGATCTTAATTATTTAATTGTGTTAAAAAAAAATGAAGCCCCAAATCGGCCGAAGGCCCGATAAAATGAGATTTTATGTTTCAGATTTAATTTTGGTTCAAAAATAAGCCACAAATCGCCGAAGGCCGAAAAAGTGATTTAAGTTTTTGATTTATTTTGTTGAAAAATGAGCCCCAAAATCGGCCGAAGGCCGATAAAAGGGGATTTTTTTTATCCGCCGATTTCGGGCTCATTTTCCAACCTAATTAAATCAAAAACATTGAATTTTTTTATCGGCCTAAAATCGATAAAAAAGAGAAACATTTTAAATTTGAAATTCAGATTCTCAAATTTTTTCCAAGTATGAAAATTTGATGGCAAAAAAAAATTTTTGAAAATTTTTTTGCGGGCGTTTCAGTCAAATTTTAGAAAATGACAAAAACTTCGAAAAATTCTTTTTTTTTGAAAAATTTCGAAAAAAATTTTCGAAAATTTTTTTTCATTTTTTTTTTAAATTGGCCTAAAACGTTCGCAAAAATTTTTTTAAAAAATTTTTTTTAGCCAATTTCAACAAACTTGGAAAAATTTTTTTTAATCCCAACTTTAAAAATTTTCTAGGTGATACTATTAGTGATTACATTCATTCATAAAACCAAGAATACCTATGTATATTTCCTTCAAAAAAAAATCTTACTTCGGGCGTCCTATGCTGAGTTTTGAGACCAGAAAACCACCCCCTTATTTTTTGCCGAAAGATACACATTTTTCAAAAATAAAATTATCATTTTTTTTGCAAAAAATATCGATTTTGATAAAAAAATTTCAAATAATGAATAAGACGCGCTTATAAAATCTTCGGTTTTCGTAACAGGTCAATATTTAAATTCTAACAAGGTCGATTTCGACCAATTTGGGCGGATCGGTCGACGGGAAAACCCTAGAGGTTATAGGCTATAACCGACTTCAAAATTTTCAAAGCCAGGTTGGTTTCCTTATTTGGGGGATCAAATTCATTTCGGTGTGCTATGAACGGAATTTTCAAAAAAAAGGTGAATTTTTCGTCGTTCTGAGACCCTCAATAAGCGTATTTTTTTAAGTTTACACAATTTTAAAAAAAGTATGTTTTCCTAGTCTAATTGACACTTCGGTATCAATTTCCGGGGTCAAAAGTCACATTTTGAGGCATTTTTATTTTTCAAAACCAATCAGCGATCGGCAAAAATTATGATTTTTTTTCGAAAAATAAGCAGAAAATTGAAATCTTCTGTTAAAAAAAATCCTTTATAATGATTATCTTTAATGTTATTGTCAAATGTTGATCTTGTCCGTAAATGCTAAAACTGTGGCGTGTTGACACCACCAAACATAAAATCGCCAGGGGGGGGGGTGGGTTGTAGCAACCTAAATGTGGACGTCAAGGCCCAATAGTTGCTAATACGTTTCCACCAAGTTGATGAATTGGCGCATCTTTTGAGTATACTCAATCATGGACAAATAATTCAAAAAATCGGGGAGCCCTCTTTCTCATCCTAGAATCAACTAAAAAATCATAGTTTTTCGGGCGGGGGTCTAGGCATCCAATTTTGTTTGCTTGGATTATTGTTAAAAGTACATTCTAAGCTAACTTATATAAAAAAAAATGGCTTGGAGTGTCAAAATTTTTTCATGAAAAAAGCCAATTTAACAAAAAAAAATGCGTTAAAAACCGTTTTTTGGTCAGTTTTAAGCATTTTTCGGAAAAATTGTAAGCTAAGATTTTTTCCTTCCTTATTAACATGTCTTTCGACCCAGATAGGGTCATTTGGAAAATGTTTCAGAGACCTTCAAAATCGGTCCTGACCGACTTCGGCACTCTAACTCCTAATCATCGTTTACTCAAAATTTAAAGAACACCAATCGAAAACACTAATATTCCGAAAAATATTTAGTTCCCTCTAAAAAGGCATCTCAATATGTGCCGGCTACTAGGTTTTTGTGTTCTGGATTAATAGTCGAAACATTTTATAAATTTCTTGGAAAATTTTGGTATTTATACTCTCCTAAATTTTACCGCTAAATCACTGTTTTAAGTGACAATTAATTATTTTTTTTTGTCAGCCCGCATTTCCTGTGAAATGTCAACGAAATAATAATTTAAGTCAGCTGTACCTCTGAAGAATCACCTTCAAATTATACTTTCTGTATGTTCAAATTTTTTATGAGAGATTTAATAAGACAATTTCATTTATTCTTAAAATATATATTTTGTCAAGCATTACTTGTAAATCAATATATTTAACTGTATAATGTATAATTGTAATACTGGTATGATATAGTAATAACGTAAGTAAATTATACGGTATAATAAATAACAAAGTACCTGCCTCTAATTATATCAGTGCGCCCCTCACCTCACACCTGGCGCCCCCTGGTATGGTAATTATATCGAGTCAAGAGACGGTCCACAAGTTAGGAAATCCTACCCCTCTAAATGCCATGAGGTATTATTGAAATTAACAAAATCGCTATAAATTCAAGGAGCAGAAAAGTTAGAAAAACATTCTTAAATTAAAATAATGAGCATGTCAAATTGAATGCTGCATTGTGAAAAACCTGAGCATTAATGAAATTCTTGAAAAAAGGAAAAAACCGAAATTTGAAATAAGGAATTTTCAAAAAGCAAAATCCGGTTTCAATGTGTTAAGGCTTATCTTGTTAGAGAATTTTTTTCTTTGGGTCATTTTAAGAACTAAGGGATTTTTTGTTTTATGAAAAATTTTTCAAAAAAAAAAAGGAATTTTCGCGCATCAAATTTTTCGAGATTTTACAAGGGTGGTCCATGAAAGCCAGTTTCTAGCGCCTCCGTATGAAGAGTTAAACCGTAATTTTTTTTAAGCAGGGTGAAAATGAGCGTTTTTTAGGAAACTGTTTTTTTTTGGCTAAGGCTGGCGACCACAGTGGTCGCCTCAAATGACCGGTCAAAGTTCAAGGTCAATCTCAAGTTCATCGTATGAGACTTTGAAAGTGACCTCCAGAAAGAACCGGAGGAGTCGACTTTACTAAATGAACGTATTAGCAAACTATAGGTCAATGATGTACTAAAAGGTCACTAGAGAGCAAACATAGGTTCCACCTCAAGGTCCAATCTACAAGTTCATCGTATAGACCTTCAAACATCATTGACCTATAGTTGCTAATGACCGTTTTTAGAAAGTCGACCCTTCCGGTCTGTTTGGGGTCGCCAGCCCCTAGCCAAAAAAAAAAACGGTTTCCTAAAAACGCTTAATTTTCACCTGCTAAAAAAATTACTGGTTTACTCTTTCAACGGAGGCGCCTAGAACTGGCTTCATGAAACCCGTAAAATCTGGAAAATTTGAGCGAAATCGTTTTTTTTGTGAGAAAATTTTTCAAAAAACAAAAAAAAATCCTAGTCTTAAATACCAGAAAAAAATTCTCTACAAGAAATAGCCTTAACACATTCAAAACGCGATTTTTGACTTTTGAAATTCCTTATTTCAAATCGTCTCTCTGAAGTTCATCATTGCTATCAACAGTTGTATGAAACCGAGCAAGCTAAATGGACCAACTGGTTCCATCGGCACATTTCGAGTAAATGGTAGAAAGACGGGTTTCAAAACTGAAACAACTCCCATCAACATAACCAATCAAACTTTCCGCTTTGCCGCACATTTGATTTTAACTTCATTGGCCTCCCTTCTTGGTACTCATATTTAATTTCTCTGAGGAATTCTTATCGAATAGAAGCGGTTTATTTTATCATCATTTTCAAAGTTTTATTTATAAATTGAGATTTCGGTTAATGTTGTTTTCAAAATGAGAAATTTTAAAACCGCGACTTAAACCAATCATGGGCGTATTGCAAAGGTCATCTGGAATCGTCAAATAACATTTTTTCTCATTCAATTTGCCTTGGACAGAAACGGTTTGCCATTCTACGAGTTGATTTTTTAAGGATAATATTCGAAAAGTTTATATCAACAAAAATCTTTCACATCACCTCACGCTAACGCGGCCGCCCATGGAGGGAGACCGCCCAAGTGCGGAATCTTCGACGATCTTCCCCATTTATATTTTTTTTGTCCTGCAATTATGAGACTATTTTTGACAAAAAAAAACACACATTTTACTTTCCCTCCGATTAAGGGGGTACTTCATACGGTTAATTTATTTCAGGCTAGGGACTTGATAAATGCACAGAAAAACAAAAAAAAAATGGATTAAAGGAATCGGCACAAAATTCATTTCTGGTCATATATAATCATACGAAAAAATTCGGAAATTTCTTCAAAATTTTTAGTTTTTTCAGAGTTTTTCTGAGTATTTTTTTGGGAAAAATACATAAACTCAATTTGAATGAAAAATGGTAAAATAAGTAAACTCGTATGGCCAGCTTTTATTTCAAATTTGAAGGCACATTCCAGTACAATGCGATAAAATAATTTTCTAGAAATCCCACCCATAAAATTGACTTCCGGTTGAACTAAAATGCCTTTTTTCTATCAATAGGAAGCAATAATTTAAATAAATTCTCACTAGAAATTAAGAAGAACATGTTTCCTACGAATTAAATAAAATTAAAAAAAATGTATCGAGTCTTTTCGAGAAATTTTGTTTCATGTTTGAAAATCTTCGCAGTTTTCCTTGATTCTAGAACATATGAGGGATGAAAATTTCAAAACCTGGTAAAGCAGTATTTTTTTTTTTCAGTAGACCATGAGCTTCATTTGATGGTAACTTTCAACTCAATACGATGAATTTTTTTCTTGAAATCACTGGAAAATTGACTTTCAGCTGAACTTATCTGCAATTTTTTTATAAAAAAGAGCGGAGATTAAAATACAAATTTTTCTCACTAGAAATCGAGAAAGACATTTTTCTACCGAATAATACAAATTTTTAAACAAAATGGATCAATTCGTATTTGAGAAAATTGAGCTACAAAAATTCTCAAATATCATAAAATTACGTTTTTTTATAATTCTAGAACAAGGTCCGAGCGGGAATTAATCGGCAAAATATTCCGATAAATGTCGACGTAGTATAAACCGTTATTTTACAAAATTTTTATCAAAAATTTCCATTGGAGCCGTTTCGCGAGATAAAAGAACTCTACTCCACTTGGTGCTGAGATACTCAAAAAAAAAATTACTTTTTGTCGGGAGCAGAAGGATAGTCTATCCTGGACAGATATTCATTTCAGGGTTTTGCAGAATTGTTATAACTTGGTTTCGTTTTCTTTTGAGCCCGCGATCTAAAATCTCAAAAAAAACCGTTTGAGTACCCCTTAAGAACAATTTTTAGCGGTCAAAATTTTTTTATTATTATTGTAACAGAAAAGTTTAGCAAAATAAAAAGGTCGGAAATATCTATTTGGCCCGTGAACTCCCAATAGGTCAGATTAATGTTTTTAAATAACTTTAGGTGAAAAATAGTCTATCAAGGATAATTCCTGGGTTTAGGCCAATTAACCGAATTTTTGCTCCGATTTGACATTAATAGCGTTTCGAAGTGGTGATTGAACATCAAATTATATCTACAGTTGGTTTTGTAACATGGGCGTTTAACTGGGGCTAAGCCCCCTTTTTATCTTTTTAGTTTGCAATACATTTTTGATCGATTTTTTAAACGCCTGTATTTTGCTATGAAACAGTGCGTAGGACGGAAATTCGCAAAAAAAAAAAAAAATCGAACTTAGAAAATATTAGTTTTTTCGGTTATTATGTTTTTTTGTAATTGAAACCTGGATTTCTGGTTTAGCGTGCAGTTGATGTTCATGGGATGGGCAATATTTTTCAAAATATAGTCATCATATTAAGAAGGAAAAACGATCAATAAACTTTCGGGCCAATGAGCGCGCCACTTAAAAATCAGGCTAGAACGGGCTATTTTGTTTGGTGCACGAGGGTATGACCTATTATTCCACACAATATACTCTTATGCTTTATAATAGCTCATTCTATCCAATTGGTCATTGTATTAATATAAACCAAAAATTAATGTTTTTTCTGACATTATGATTATTGACATTTTACTCTTAATTTCTGAAAATTGTAGACTTTTACGCCTAACGCATTTTTCAAATAGCAAAAAAAGGATAAGCAAAAAAGAAGAAAACATTCGATCAAAAAGTTTGTCAACCAATGTATAACTCCTTGATTTGCCGAGGAAAAAGCGTTCCAAAATTTTTCGATATAAATCGCAACCAATGGAAAATATTTTTTTTTGTTTTTTGGTAAATGGAATTTTTTGAATTTTATGATTGGTGGAGTTGGTATGCATTGTTTGTGATGGCAAGTTCAGTGTATTTTATAGTGCACATCAATAATATAATAAATTCATTTCTAGACAGTGTATCGGGTTCATAATGATTTTCATTTTCCTCTTTCCATTCGTATAATAATCGGCTTCCAGTTTTCGGAATTTGGACGCCCAGTTCGTCATAATTTACATCTAACATAAAATTTCTTTTCTACTACTTAATTTCATAAAATAGTGAAGATTCAAACTTCGGGTACAGTAGATAACCCACAAAAGAAATTTTAGAAGAACACCCACATATTTATTTTTTTCAAAATCGACTAATCAACCGTCCCATATGTCTTTATGACCTTTTGATTAATGCTAATAGATGTGGCCTGAAAGAAGAGAAAGCGGCCTCATGAGTGGCTAGAACAGGGTCTTAGGAGTGTTTTAGGATTGGCTCCTCAACCCCACACTAATTAGATTAATCAAAGGGTCATAAAGGGATATCCTTCTCCGACTAATTCATAGCACGTGTTCGCGGTCCCAATAATCATGCACCTTTGCCTATAATCATACTTAAGACAATATCTGATTGACAATTTTTTCAAAAAATCGGAACTTTCAAGATTTCTTTCTAATGTTAGTTTTTTAGCAAATAAATGAATAGGCCAAAAAACAATTCCCGGTGATTTTTCAGAAAAAATGCCCTCGAAATATTGCTTTGATTATATTACGGTTCCAAGAAAATCAACCTCAAGAAAAAAAATAACCTTCCCGGTTTTCAATTATAATCTGTATTTGAAATTGGTATAATTTTTTATAGGGAAATATTTTAGAAATTAAAAATTTTTACCAATTTGTTTGTCATAAGTGAAGTCAAAAAATGGTTTAAAATAGATATTTTGGGTAAAGTCACCGTCGCCAAAATGCAAGAGTCAATTTTTTGAGTGACGCATAACACTTGATTGAAATTTTAATGATCACGTATATAAAATTGGGAAAAGTCAATTATTTACGTTCTGATAATCATGATTATTTAATCCTTGAAATCCATAATTAGCCTGCATTTACGCGGTGACTATTTATACAGAAATTTTTCTCAGCTTATTTACAATATTTACCTCATCTAAGTCACTCGGTTCACTTGATGCAAGTTTAAGGGGGTAGTGCCCAGCAAAAAGTTTGGCTGAAAAATTTGATAATAATACTAAACTGGCCCTGAAAAAATTTTGGTCGAGTTTCTCGCAGATTTTTGAAAAGTATGGTTTTTTCAAGCACAAGAGAGCGCCAAAGTCCGAACTTTCAAAATGCACAAGGATGTTTAATCTGACATCCGGATATTAATTTTTTGAACACAAGAGTGACTGCAGAATATATAATCTTTGAATATAATCAATAAATTTTTTTGTTTTGCTTTTAACGAAAGTTATGTGGAAAAACGTGTTTTTTATCCAGTCTTTGAACAAGGCTTTTTTGTTTTTGACATGGACATTTTTTTTTTAATCGGAGTCGTTTTATCCCTTGAAATCTCCTCGTTTAATAAATCAAAGCCAAATTTTTTTTTAAGGTCCGAAAACAAAAGTTAATGCGCAAGAACTCTTGGCGTTGCGGAATTTCGTTCTGCATTTGAAGCTCAACATATAGTAGGCTTATTTTGAAATAAATATATTGAAGTCATAAATTAAAGTTTGAAATAACAAATTGCCTAAGAATATAACTAAGAAGGTTTTTATCGCGAAAATATTAATTAAGATCACACATTCGCGTTAAAAAAAGGCCGTAAAATTTCAAGAATTTCGAATCAAGTACCAAATTCAAATTCTGAAGTACTAGGAAACAAAGAAAAATCCAAATTGAAAGCAATTGCCCTAGACAACCACCAAAAATTATTAAATTCCAATTTTTCAGTTTTGTACATTTACTATTTTCCGAACACTTTTATTAAACTCGCATTACTGGCCCACCCGTGATAAATTTGGCTCCAAAAAAATCTGTTTTGATTCAAATTGTCTGAATTTTTAATTTCTTGTATATTTTGTAATAAAAATGCAATTGTTTTTGGTCAAAAAAAACTGCTAAAAAATAAATATGTTTTTAATGTTTGATTATGTAAAATCAATCGATCTGATTTTTGTTAGAGCACATTACCAAGAAGGTAATACTAGTATTCATTTGCATTTATTTTTAAGTTAAAATTCCAAGCGGTTCTTTTTTATTTTATCCAGAGCGATAATCAAGGCTATTTACACTTTGCCGCTGGAGGCGCTAGCCACCAGCTAGCGCTGTGAAACCCCGACCACCCTTTTTTTTCTTGGGCGATTTAGTTATATACATTTTTTTCAGCCAAACTTTTTTTTTGCTGGACTACCCCTTAAGTGGTTGTCGTTATTTTATTAATATGTGGGCAGCCCACGTGGAGGGAGACCCCCTCATTCTCCCCAATTGGATTGTGTCTGATAGACAATATTTACCTCATCTAAGTCACTTTGGTCGTTTGATTGCAAGTGAGTGATAAATCGCCACAAAGTGAATTCACCGTTCGTAAATGCAAAAGTTAAAAGTGAATCATAAGGAGGCCGAAGAAGGATCTCATCAGCATGTTGTTTTGCCTGAAAATAAAAATTAATATTTCTTAGAAAAAATATTTGACAGTTCCCCCTAATTTTTTCGAAATTTTTTCAAATACCATTCAACTTTTAATGAAGGTCATTAGCAAGTAGCTGCATTAGTGTACACATCGGTCGTAAATAGCATATATCAATATTTTGCTTCTTTAAGCGACCGATGTTGTATTAGAATCCGTTAATAGTTTGATAATACGTTCAATAGAACAGATTTACTCAAAATTGGTTTGAATGGTAATTTTCCAAAGTTGAAATAATACTTGAAAGTTCCTGAAGGTCATTCTACTGTAATCAAAATTAGGTATCAAAAAGTAAATTCAGACACGCAAGTGATATTCGGCCCAAAAAATACAAATGCATCAGACATGTACAAAACCCTGGAAGATGTATCAAAAAAATTCCAAAGCTCAGAGCTGCTCTAGCGCCAAAACTCAACTACGACCAATTCGTAATTTTTTGGACTAATAATTCTAATTTCAAAAAGGGGTCAGGGAATGGCATTAACTATTTTAACGATGTGATGAAACAAAATTTAACTCACGGCGTTGATATACTGTCTGATATCATCTGGTGGTAAACCGGTAAAAATTTTGGTTGGTCGAGTGGTCGTTTTCCAGCGTGGTCTTGTTTGCAATACTCGAGCTCGCACTAATGATGAGGATCACAATCTTCCTAAAAATAAATTATGAAAAAAAAGTGGAATCAAGTTAATCCGAGACGTATATCATTCGTCGAAATTTGAATTATTTTTCAAAATTTATAATAACCAAAAAATTCAAATTCTGTATTTTGGTCATAGCCGGTTTTTGAATGTATATCGGTAGCTCAAATCTTGGAAACGCGGTTACTTCCGAACAAAAAAAGCCGTAGGCAAATCAGCCCTGATCATACCTTGATTATATCAGGGTTTATGAGATCAAAGATTAGACTGAAGTTACCGATATCTTCCAGGCTGTCCTCTTTTTTGTGCCTACCCTTACAAACGCTATAGATACTTTCATCATCGCGAGGCCGTTGTGAATTGGCAGTTATATGATTACAAAAATGGCTTGTTTTTTAATGAAGACAAAACGAAAATGCCTTTTATTGGCCTGGAGTATCATAGTTCTGTCGTAAGGGACATGCCCAAAAAAATGGGACATCAATGATGTACATCATGTATATATTTTTTAAAATTGAATTTTGTTCTTTTTCTTTCGAGAAATAAATTATTCGTGACTAGTTTTTTTTATAATTTTGATTTTTTCACAAGAAATCACTTCTGGAAAAATAAAACTGTCAATAATTCACCTAAAAACTGGTTAATCCTCAGAATTTTCAATTTTATGTTTCGTATTGACACGATCATATTTTACGAAATTTTGCTGACATTTCAAAATAAAACAGGAACATAACATCTTTTCTAACCCAATGAGGACACTAAAGCCACTTTATGGCCTCAACTTTGAAAACCTTGATTATCAATAAAAGTATGAGTGCTTGTGCTTACATTAATCTTAATCATTGAGACTAAAGGATAGCCTTGAAAATTTTTATCAATTAATCAATCAAAATTTTGGCCTTTATATCCTCGTAGAAATAAGGACCTTTACTAACTGACCTGCAACCTACGCCAATTCAAATTGTGAATTAAAATAAAGCCCGCAAAAAGAAAAAAAAAAAAAAATAAAACCTGCATTTCCGGTCCCTTTTCTAATATACAGGTGTTTTCCGAAAATAGACCCACCTACAACGCTAACGCAAATTTACTTCAAATCACTTGTAAGGAAAATAAAAATTTACTAAGAGACGTCAGGACAAAACTTGAAAATGGGGGCACTTTTCAGAAAAATTTTCTAAAAAAGTGATTTTACTCAGAAGCAATCCTGCAATTTCTGGTCTTCAATGCTCCCAGGTATTTTCGAAAAAGAACCTAACCTACGCAATTTATCGAAATCACTTCGTAAAGAAAATAAAAATTTACTAGAGAGACGTCAGGACAAAATGAAAATGGGGCACTTTCAGAAAAAAATTTATCTAAAAAGTGAGTTTACTCAGAAGGGAATCTGCAATTTCTGTTGTCTTCAATGCTACAGGTATTTCCAATAAAATAAAATAGAAACCTAACCTCGCAATTTATCGAAATCACTTGTAAGGAAATAAAAATTTACTAAGAGACGTCAGGACAAACATTGAAAATGGGGCCCTTTCCAAGAAAAAATTATCTAAAAAGGTGATTTACTCAGAAGCAATCTGCAATTTCTGGGTCTTGCAATCTACAGGTATTTTCCGAAAATAGAACCTAACCTACGCAATTTATCGAAATACTTGTAGGAAATAAAAATTTTATCTAGAGACGGCGTCAAGACAAAAATTGACCAAATGGGGCAACTTTCAGAAAAAATTTATCTAAAAAAGTGATTTTACTCAGAAGGCAATCTGCAATTTCTGGTCTCAAATGCTCCAGGTATTTTCCGAAAAATAGAACCTAACCTACGCAATTTAACGAAATCACTTGTAAAGAAATAAAAATTACTCACAAGACGTCAGGACAAAAAAGTGAAAATGGGGCAGAAGTGATCGACCAGAAGCAAATTCTGCAAATTTCTGGTCTCTAATCTACAGGTGGTTTTTTTAAAATGGCTCCATGCCTCAGAAGGTTACGGCTGGGCTTATCATTTGAAAATACGATTTTTTCGAAATAAAATTGGAAAATTTAAATGTCATTAACCCTTGATAAAGTGTTGCTGAACAAATTTTGAAATCTGCTGAAGATCTGGATGAAAAAAAAGTCCTGGAAATTTTTGATCAAACGCCAACATAGAATTAGCCAAGAGGAATCAAAAATGGCAAGTTAAAATTTTCCTAGGACCTTCTCGTTCAAAATTATTTATCTTACTTTTTTAGAGAATTTCTTTCAAAAAACGTTAAAATGCGTTGCTGATCAAAACAGTTTAAACGATAGATAAAATCTGAGAATGAGTTTTTTTAGGAAAGTCCTTGAGTATCGTTTTCAGAAAATAAAAAATAAATTCCCACCATCGGAACTCTTTTTATTTTTTCGTGAGTGATTTTCAATTTTTGAGAAAAATTCGGGAAAAAAGAATATGCTTCGATTTTCGAAAGTAGGTTCAAATGAAAGCGACCGGCCAACACTGATCAAAAAGTTTACTTACACCGAGATAATATTTCGAAAGTCCTTAGCCGGTTAAATTATAACCAACCGTTGTTTATAACTTTTTTTGATCACTTCGCTGCTGCTTAATCGTCCTTATTTATGAAAAACGGGAAGAATAGATTGAAAATAAAAAAAATTGTGAAAGCCAAAGTCTAATGAGTGCGAAATATTGAAAAAAATGTTTTGAAAATATTCCTGTTTTCATGAGAAGTAAGTGAATCAAAGTTCAATCGTTTGCGCTTAGTTTTTCGGCGCGATTTAGATAATAAATTTTTAAAAATCTTATTGATAACCTCGCTAAGTTGGACTATTCTTACAAAATAAGATTATTCACGGCTTTTTATAAAAATGTAGTAAAATCCCGTAATGAAGGCTCAAAGATCGCCCACTCTTAGTGTGGCATGAGCTCTGCCAATAAAAACATTTGGAGCTTCCAAGGGTTAATGGATAATTTTTTTGCGTCTTTCAGACAGTTTGAAAAAAATGGGTCTCCGAATTGAATTTTTATGCGTAGAAGGTTAAAAAACGATCAAAATGATCCCGTAATTTGCTAATTTTAATTTTAAGCAAAAAGTTTTAAATTTTTTCTTACTTTGATCTTCTTCCCTCCTCCTTCGTATGATAGACCATAACTGTTAGCTCTTTTCGTCATCGTCGTCATTAGTAAATGAGCATCTTTACCATCATGTCCTCGATGTCTTCACACGAATACACAATGGAAGTAATTGCAACAACAAAAAATTCAAATACCAACAATTGTATACAGTGGGTGACGGCAATAGGCAACACACCAGCCTTTTGACGCAAAAGTCTTGCCGATGCAATCATTGCCTATCGAATGAAAATTTACATATTTGGTCGATTTATAAAGCCTATATTTTGCTATCAAAAGAGTTCTTGACAAATCTGGGCATATGAAATTTATTCACATATTATCAAGCCGTCATATTTGATGACGTAACTCCTCCAGAGCATCATATTTATTAGCCTACGGCTAATAAAACAATTTCAAGTAGGCGTCCCAAAAGCCTACTCTCCTGCGTTTTAATTTAATTTATTCTGTAACTTTGAACATTTCAGTCCTTAATATATAGGAATTACCCGCCCTCAAGAGTACAAATCTCTAAAATTTGAATGGATAACAAACAACGCAAGATATAGCACCCAATCAAACCCTTGATTGCGGAATAGGCCGATTTCATTGGTCAGAGTAAGAAAGGAATCAACCATCAACTGCTCAATTTCGTCATTTTCAATATTTAGGATTTGTACTCTGAGGGCCGGGTGATCCATATAAATACAAACTTCTCTCGGGCAACTTTTGGAATTAATGCCCCATTCTCATTTTAAAATTTCAAAATCCCTAAAGGACAATAAAATTCAAAAAAAGTTGGGCCCCGAGAGAAGTTTTTGTATTTATATATTAAGACTGAGTGTCCAAGAAACGGAAAAAAATCCAACCAAAGCAAGGGGGAGTAGGCTTTTTAGTGTTTTTTTGGGAACGCATCCTACAAAAAAATCGTTTTCTGGCAAATGTTCTGGAATTAGTTTTTTGTGTTCGCCAAGTAAACGAAAACCAATTATAAACAAATTTTACATTAGAGTCAAGTACAGAATGAATGTCGCGCAAATGGTCCATAAAAATGACAAATAGTCACAAGTGGTGCTAGAGCGCAAATTTGAAGAGCACATTTCGAAAAAAAAACACTCAACAATAAAGGTGTATTGACTACCAAAAAATTAGCATTTAACTTTCAAAAAATACCAACAAATGCCGCTAAAGGCCAAATATTAAAAATTATTACTACTCTCAAGCTATTGTTCCATGACGCAAAAACATCTCTTCAAAAAAAATAAAAAAAAGATCGTCCTCATTAATAATAACAACTACGTAGTTTAAAATTGGTCATCATGACCATCATTGATGTGACCTGTCTTATAAGTTAGTGCGCCAGAAATGTGAATGTGGACCGCCCTTAATATTTATGTGGCAGAAAAATGTCGACAAAGCTGCCCTCGAAATATCAATTGCGAAAATTCGAGAAGCCGCC
>SCLH01000903.1:467813-481962 GCA_004367855.1 Oikopleura vanhoeffeni
GAAGACTTTCAAAGTCTGATTTTCCCAATATGCTGAACGTATTTTTTGTTAATAGTGCATTTACTATCATGACGAATGGTCATTGACGATAACGGAAAAACTGTAGGAGATATAAAAATCGGTTTCTTGCATTACACTGCCAACTAAAAACCTTAATGAAGAAATTTTCTTAATTTTTGGTTTACCGGGTTACTAACGATCACCGAAAAACCAGTAACTTGCAGTTCTTAGTGGTAAAAAAATCAGAACGGAATTTTTTTCTAGGACAACCTAGTTTAGGCTCACCTTAACTTCTTTCGCAGTGAGAATTCCTCACGTGATAAATATTTTCCTTATCACAAATACCAATCTAATTCTATGCTTCAATGAAAATCAAGGTCCCCGTTATCACAAGATATTGATATCAGTCTTTTCATTCTACTACACAACGATTTTTTCGCAATTAACCAAAAATGAATCTTCATAAAAAATATAGACAAATGAAGTCTCGAAAAAAGGCGAAACTCATATATTCTATCGAGAATAATCAATTCCAGCGAACAGTACATCCTTAAATTAGCGTCCTATCAGTTCTGAGTCTCGAGATACAGCCTCCGTTGGATACCTCCTTGAAGTGAACTATTTTTGATCAATTCAACTATAACGTGCTTGATGAATAAATATTCCGAAATAATTGCAGGACGAAACGATTCCCCTTATCACACGGGAGGAAATCCACATAGGATCTAATTCTGCAGACAAGAAAATAGCATGAAATTGTCAAGATTGAAATTATATTTGCTTGTCAATTTTCTTATTCTTTTATAAGTAGAAATTTTCAACTTTCAGAAAATTTTCGGAAGGCTAAAACGTCCTATTTATAGAAAACATTTTGCACGCAACAATTATTTTGTATAAAAAAAGAACTTTTGTGGCCATTCTGATTGAATGTTATTGTTTTATTATAATTTTTTATATACAGGTTGAATTTAATGGTTTCGGGTTTTTTGCAGGTTCACTGCGGCCTGATATAAATATTTGGGAGGAGGGCCCACGAGGGGAGCGTAAGGGTGAATATATTGATACCGTGACAAACAACCAGCGTCGCCCACCAATCAGAGCGTGTGAGATTTGATAATATATAATTTTAAAGCAATGAAGTTTTATAACTTTTATTTTGCTTTTAAGTATTTGGCCGCCAAGAAAATACCTTTATACTTTAGTATTTGGCCGCGGACTATCTAGAAAATGAAGCGTCAAAAACACCAAAAATCAGGAAACCGCGGTGACTTCTCGTTTGAGTGATCCGGCAAAAACCCCAAACCATAAAATTCAACCTGTATTATTATTTATTATACACTTTTTATGTACTTTTTGTAAAGTTTACTTGTTGTATCAAAATAAACGTCTGACTTTTTCTATAAAGGAGACCATCCTCCACGACAGTCTCCAACCAGACAACAATGCACCATAATAATTTGCCCCTCTAACTCACCTGAGATTTGAAACACTAATAGTGTTACACTATCACAAAAGCTATCTCCCCTGACAATGTGTTAAGTTTAAGGCCAAAACGTCCTACTCATAAAAAATAATTTTGTATAAGATAACAAATTCAAACTTTTGTATGAGATTAAAGATAAGTATGGAATATTAATTCCCTACCGTGAAGTCCATTTTTTACCAATTTATGGCTAAGCTCCGCAGTACGTTTATCTCCGTATCTTATAGCATTGCTCTTCTCCAGCATAAACGACATATTTTGTGCATTAAAAATACTTGAATTTAAGTAAGCACACTTTTCCAAAAGGTTTTCAGACGATGTTATAACCTGAAAACAATTTCTTTACGACGCGTCGCGACGTGATGAAAAAAAATTTAAACTAACTTGAGTTGCATCATGGCTTGAGTTAAATGCCTCCCAAATACTTGCATTGAAATTTCTTCTCTGATTAATATTATAAGTTTTAAATTAAAAAAAAATATTTCATAATTAACGAATTTCTAGATACTGTATAAGTTAGTGTTTAAATTTTGAACTTGAAAATATCCAAATCTTTGATAATGCTATAATAAAACAATAAAAGCGAAACGTTAGAAAATAAAAATGAGAATTAATTATATAAATCAGCTGGCTACAAGAATACAATTTAGAGAAATCAAAACGCTGATAAGTGCTCATTACAAGCTAAAAATTTCACACAAAACTCGACAGTCCTTAGAGTACGTAAATAAATGTATAGAATTTAACTTGGAACCAAAAATCCAAAGAATTAGTGACTTCACAAAAGAAAAGATAGGTATGAATAAGGGAGAAACATTCAAATTTGGAAAACGGAGGCTCAAAAAAGAAATGAACACTCTGAATGAAAAATTGAAAATAACAAATTTTCAAATCGACAAATTATTCTTTAATATTTAAAGTAACTGTAACAATTTAAACAATTATTACCATATTATTAATTCACTTAAAAAATACGCACGTAATTCACAACAAAAAAATGACGTGTCATGTCAGAAAAAATTAGAGAAAATGATTAATTCGAAAAAACGTCATTTTAACAAAATAACCGTTCACAATAAAATTAGTTTTGAAATACCCGAGTCTGTTTTAGATCTGCTTTCACTTGGTAAGAACTACTCAATTGGGTCTGACACAGATATCTCAGAAAAAATTTTCACTGAACTAGACAAATGTTCTTCAAAATTTCAATCTGAAGCTCGCAAAGAAAAAATATCTGAAATTGATATCGCGGGAATTAAGAGTAATGCTGTTATAAGTGGTATAAAAATAAACCAAGCAAAAACTCATGATCCTAAGGTCAAAGATTTCAAACAATTTTAAGAGAAAACAGTAACTTAATTGTACTTACAGTAGATTAACAAGTCGACTTAGTCATTGAAGAAAAATCAGTTTATCTTGAAAAAGTCAAAATGCTTTGTCAAAAAATTACAAAGAAGTTATTCGGTATAACCATAAATTAATGAAAAAGGATTTAGAATAAGGTAGGAACAGCAAAACTTTTAAATTTTAAATTCTTATAGAAATTTGATTAAAGATACGCTCTCTGGTTCCTTGCCTAATCACGAAATTAAAAAATTATACCCAGCAAGCTCTCTGAGTGATGTTTATGGTACATACAAATTACACCAAGAAGGACATCCACTAAGATTGATTGTTACTTCTTATTATTCGATGATCAAAAATGCTGAAAAACTTCAGTATGAAAAGTACAAAAGTTTCTTGCTGATAGAAAAATTTTTAAATTTGATGAGCATGTAGTTGTCAGTATTGACATAGAAAAAATGGCAACTTGTTGCCACCGCCACCTCGGGAAACGTTTAAAAAGTTTCTTTTAAAACCACTGCGAAACTTTACTAAAGTTCGAACCCCTGTCGGTATTTACCAACAAACTGAAGGTCTTAGTATGGGGTCAGCTTCAGCACCAATGTTAGCTAACATACTAGCAAATGACCTGGAACAAAAAGTTGTCAAAAAATACGAAAATAATTGAAAAATTGTTCACTTTACACGCTACGTAGATGATTCTTTAATAATCATCCGAAAAAATTCATTAAATTCATTATTTTTGAAGGCAATGAATGAGTATGAAAGTAAATTAAATTTTACATTTGAGCAAATGAATAGCGAAAACAAAATAGTATTTCTTGACATGCTTGTATTTGTCGACGATAATAATTCACTCAAATTTATAAAATACCGTAAAAATTCAACAGAAACTGTGATCACTAATTTTGAAAAAAGTGTGCTGTCAAAAAAGTACACAAAAGGTGGTATCATGACAAAAATTCAGAGAATACGATACATGTAGTACTGATGCCTTATTTTTAGAATCACTTGACAAACTGAAAGAAGTGTATGCAAATAACCTATACGGTATAGGCTATACCCAAAAAAATTGATAGAATCTAGAATAAATGCTTTTTCGGCAAATTTTTAAAAAACAGAACGAGAACTACCTAGTCATACTATAGTGTTAGAGTACTCTTCGCCTTTAATTGAAGGCTATATTTATGATTTAACTCAAAAAATTAATAAATACCTACCGAAATTTCGAAAAAATGTAGCATACAGATCGGTGAAGGTAAAGAAACTTTTTGGATACATGGCAAAACCGAAAATAGAATTATTTGATGAATCAAACTGCGTATATGAATACATTTGCCCATGTGAACTAGTTTACATAGGCCAAACTCACAAAACACTGTTTACACGTGCAGATGAACATTTTGAAAATTCATCTTCGAATATATGTACGTATAAAAGTGAGTGTGAATTTTACAAAAATGAATCAAAAATATTTTTGAAGGAAAATACAGAACTTCACCCAGAACCAATCACAGCTCAATTTGAGTTTTTCAAATATAGGTTCAAAATATTGTAATATAAATTTAAAAAAAAATTGGCTATATTGGGAATGTTGGCGATATTCGCAGTGGAATTATTTTACCCAAAAATTGGTAAATTTCGAAGGTTTTTTCGGCGATATCGACCCACTCTATTTTTTAAAACTTTAATTAAAATGCGTGTTTTCTGTACATTTAAAGGTATCCCGGTCCCTAATTTGACATATTCTCGATAAAATTCTCGATGTCATTTGGGTTGTTTTATGCGTTCAAAACCTAAACAATTGAGTTTTTGTTGCGTTTTTACTAATTTAACGGTCAACGTTAGCCAAATTTAGTTTAACCCTTGGAGGCTCCAAAGCCGATTTTTCGGTTCGACTTTGAGCGTTATAACGAGAGATATATAGTGCTGGCAACTTTTTGTTCTTAGTCCTCGAGATTAAGGATAGACTTAAACTTATTGTATGTAATTCACATTATGACTTTATTAACCCTAAAGAAAAGTGACATTTAAAATTGTGCTTCAACCTACGCAATTTTATTGTGAGCAAATGGGAGATCGTCAACAAAAACTAATAAGGGAATAAGGAATTTTGATTGTTTTCTAAAAAGTGACTTCCTCAATAATCCTGCAATTTTCGGTCTTTAATCTACAGCGTGTTTCCAAAAAAATCTAACCAACCTACAGCAATTTATCGAATCACTGTTAAAAAAATAAAATTTACTCAGAGCGCCAGACTATAATGCAAAGCAGCAGTTTCAGAAAATTTTCCTAAAAAGTGAATCATTCAAAGCAACTGCAATTTCTGATATTTAATTTACAGGGGTTTTGAAATAGTCGGCGCTCAAGGGTTAATGAGTGGGACGAGAATTGAGATTTCTCAGAAACTTTTTTGATGCCCATTTTTGTACTGAGAGTTTTCCACTGAGTTTTAAAGCAGGATTTTTTCTGAATTTTGATTTTTTTCAAAAAAGTAAGTTTGAGATTTTTGAAGATTTTTGAGAAATTGAAGTGAAAGGTACCAATTTCGATCTAGAATTTATTTGTGTCACTTTTCAAAATTGCGAAGTAGACACCTTACTCGAATATACTGCCAAAAAACGTTAAATGTTCAATTTTAATTTTTTTTAATTTTAAAAATAATTCTAGATTTCAACAAAACCAGAATTCCGAGTCGTCTCTGAGACTTGGAGGAGGAAAATTGTGGAAAAAGAGACGTTTAAACCTTAATCTCAGCCTTTGCGTGTGAATTTGATGTACAATTGAAAATTTTTCACATATTATAGGGGAGAGGCGTTTGGCGCGAGGCTCCAAATAAGCTTGTTACCACTAGAGGCAAATTTGAACAAGGCTACGTTTGTGATGAGGTATATTTTCTAATTCTAAGTTGAATATAAAAGTGATGGAGAGATTGAATGAGGAGTAAGCTTTTTAGTGCTTTATAGGAACGCATACTAAAAAATTTCCTGACGCAGTAGTTGAGATCAGATGCCCTGATAGTACTGGCACCTTCCTACGAGTTGACTAACGTTGGAAAAAAAATATTATTTCTGAAGCCAGGTTCTCAGAAACTTCACTTGAAAATGTGTTATAAAAAGAGCCATTATCGTCGCACAATCTTAACCTTGTGAGCATATAAAAAAAGTTCGCCAAGCACCAGAGCACAATTGTGGCTCTACTTTAAATGTTGTTCACAAGAAGAGCTTAGACAGTTGGAATTTGAATTTTTCTGCATAAGAACTTCTAGAAAATATAGTGAGAAAGCAGGTAACCATATACGTGATACCAGGTCACAGTTTCTCACAAGTGACCGTTTGTCGGAAACGATGCACAAGTATCTGGCAACGTCATCGTTTTGGTCCACTTGATTTATATTTCATACATCAAAAAGTAATTTATTAAGTCGAAATTTTGATGGAAAATGATTTTCGAAAAATGTTTATTTCCCTATAAGCAGATTATTGAACTTTTTTTATTATTCAAGTAATATCTAAGTAAACTGTTGACAGCTTTGATGCTAAATTCACTTTTATAATATTAATTTTTTCATAGGAACTTGAAGTTGAAGAATATTCTAAACTTATCCGAAAAAATTATCTGCTCCAGATACATTTGTATTTCAACTATTCGTATGCACAAAAGCGCTTTCCTAAAAACTGGCTATCTCACACTGTGATTTTATGACAGTTTTGAAATAATTTTTCAGGAAGTGAAACATAGGCGAAAATCCTATAATAACAACCGTATTCTGGACAAAACATTTAAAAAAATTTCAAATTATTTTTTCGGACCGAATCAAATTTTATTAAGATGTTTGAAGAGAAAAGATTCTACGATCCGTTTTTTTGCCGTTTTTGAATGATTTTAGGTATGCCTAGGCACAATTAGTGCTTAGTGCTTACACAAGGGTTAAGCAAACTTTTTATAAAAGTAAAAGATTCCACGTGACCCCAAAAAATTAATATTCTGAAATTGGGGTTATTATGTCATAAAAATGAGAGCACTACCCCTTAAATTAAGGGCCTTAATTGTCTAGTACCTGAAAGACTGGTCGGATACAGTAAGCATAATAAAGAGCTGTTTTATCTATGGTGAATGCACAAAGCGTTGGGTTTTTACGAGGTTTATAATGAAAAATAGGCATAAATGATACCGCCTCACGCATAATTTTTTGGTTGTTTAAGGGGATGGTAATGTCTGATTTGCAATTTTGCAGAGCTATTTCAGGAAAATCTGAATCGTGAGCAATAATTCCAAAAATGCCAATTTGTAGATCTATCCTTAAGCTTGCGAAAAAGTACATCACAAATTATTTTTGACCATTACACCAATAGGTACAGTATCGTTACAAGATGACCTTTTCCAAACTGCAAAATCTATCTCCTCTCAGGTTTTGAAATAAACCTTAATTTCAACATAAACTGTATAATTAGTATTAAAAAGTTCTATGTTTCGTTTTTGTCGATAGGTGCTATATTTTTTCTAGAATTTGCAATAAACCACCGGTTTTTGGACTTCGTTCATCGGAAAATCTATTTCCTTCTAGGTTAAATTTCAAAATTCACTTCAATTTTTTCAAAAGGTAGCTCAAAACAAATAAAAACTTCTATAGAGCGTTATTGTTCAATTTTGACCCCAAACTCAAAATATGAATTTTTCAAGGTCACGTGAAAAAATTTCCGAAAAAAAAGTGCTTTGATTTTTTCGAAAGTAGACTCAAAAGAAAGCCAGTGAAACACTGATGGGCAAATTGGCTTACGTCAGCCCGATATTTCGAAGTTTTAGTGGTCAAATCTTAACAAACAATATTTTTGACTTAATTCTGATAAAAAAACTTACAAAAAAATTGAAAAAACGCGAAAATTTCGAAAAAAAATCATTTTGGTAGACATCTCGAAGCAATTTGGTGCACTCTGATTGCCTTTAGGTCCTCAATTATCCATAAAGTTCCAATTTTCATCAATAATTGCATCCAGCCAATACCACTGCCGTCTTTTTATTTGTTTTCAGAAAAAAAACAACGCTCATTGCCGATCAACTGTGGGGGCTATCAAAAAAATTTTCTGAGAAATCTCAATTATCGTCGCCCACATCCTTAAACAAATTTTTCCAGAATAATTTACTTTTTGTCTTTCAGTCGAAATTGCTATGATAAAAAAATATAATAATTTTTCTTTTCAGAACATGTTGTCATTAAAATTTTTCTGAATTAACAATATTTATAACAACGTGAACCTCATGAACATTTTATAATGATTTCAAAAATTCACCATATCATTAAAACTCTTGTTTTCTATATGAAAAACAGGATTCCTTTCGGAATTTCCAGATTTCTGTCATCATCTATTGATATTGGCATCGGTAATCTTAATATGTTTTAGTTTGAATGCTCATGATGAGGCTTTACGTGCGTTAAGAATTTCAAAAAAAAATTTGAGGTGATTTAAAATATATTTGCCAAATGCGGCAAATATTTGCGAAAAAAATGTTTTAATTTGAAGTACCAGAGATATCTCGCTAAGGGGGTACTGTGCTTTCTAAAAAAAAAAATTAAAATCGGGACTAGACTAATTCGACCCAAAAAATCACAATGGCGATAGTCCCGCATACCACAGACGTCTAGTTCGGCAACCAGAAGACTTCAAAGACCTGAAATGAGCCATTTTTGAGTGAAATTAAATACCATTTTTCTTAGTAACCACTCATCCGAGTTTTAATTTTACTTTATTTATGAAATGATCTTGTGTGGGACTTTAATCCGGCCGAGCCGTTTTTGATACAAATTTCAATTAAGGGGGTATCGGTCGCAATGTTTCTAAGGGATTTTGAGGCCTAGAAACATTGCGACCGCTTCCCCCTTAATTTACATACAGGGTGTAAGATTTTTCCCTTCTTTTTTCCAAATTGGATAGCGATGAGAACGCTAATGTGAACGGTTAATTTCGTCAAAAACCTACGTCTTTCTCAGATTCAACCAATCAAAACGTCGGGAACCAATTTGGAAAAAATAATGGAAAAACCTTACACCCTGAATGTATCGAAACGGCTCGGCCGGATCAAAGTCCGACATAATAGCATCGTATTTATAAAATTAAATTAAAAGTCGGATGTGTGATAACCGATAAAAATGGTCTCTAGTTTCACTCAAAAATGGCTCATTTCAGGTCTTTGAGGTCATTTGGTCGCCGAACTAAACGTCTGTTGGATGCGAGATTGGGTATGCGAAGGGGTGTGCATGTCTGATTTGCAATTTTGCAGAGCTAGTTTATGAAAATCTGAAGCTTGACAAATAAATCCAAAAATGCCAATTTGTAGACCTAGCCTTTATCCTATGAAATCAAAGGTCAACCTCAGATTTTGATGACAACACCAATCGTCANTTTTTCGACAAGCGGCTTCCAAATCTTCTAAGGTATGTCATACGTAACATTTTCGACAAAAAGCACAAACGTAATTATTCAAATAGTGTCGCTACTTTGTAAATTTCATCATACATGATAAGGTCTAAATTGGCGATTACAGGCCTGCAACCATTGATGGTGCAAAAGACACTACGGTTAATGCAGGAAATAATGGAGTTATTAAGGTGTGGGAGTCGCTGATTAGAGGCTGCTTTCGACGCGGTGTTTCGGTAACTACAGAAGTTGTTTGGCAAAATTTGCAAACTGAGAAAACCAGTCTTTAGATATTTCAGACATCTATTGTAATCTGATAAAGCAACACCGTACGCTCCACAGGAACCTGGATAAGCCCCAGAAAAACACTAGAAAGTTATCTTCTTCCAATTTACATATTTCTTCTAATTTTGTCAGGCTCTCGAGAAGCAGTAAACGAACAATCTCATTAAAGCGACCGATCTCGAAATTTTGGTTTTTGACGGGGCCATTTTTTTCGTTCAATTTACGTTAGAATTTTTGTTTGTTTTTTTTTTTGCGATTTTATTCGTTAAAAGCAAAATTTTAGAAAAAAAGCTCATGAATTCTTTGTAGTCGTTCAGCCTTGAGACTTATTCTCCCAAGTGAGCAAGTTTGTCAGTACTAGCCTATCCCAAAAGCTAGAAAATGGGCCGAAAAACTAAAAAAACAGCCCTATACGGCGATTTGTGTCGCTGAATATGGGTGTTTTGTTGAAGTTTATCTACGCGTTTTTCTAGCTGATCTGGAAGAGTGCACTGACACAACTTGTTCAACTTTGAAGAATAATCTTCAAGGCAATAAAGCATTAATTTAGTGATATGATACAATCCACCTATACGCCCACACATAGACTTTAATATTGTCGCGAAAACTACCACTCAAGAGCTTTCTCTCCTACAATTCATGCCAATTTTCTATTTTTAATGTTAGGCCCGGAGAAGACAGTCAAACAATCCATTAGAGCCTTATTTTTCAAAATTTTGCTTGTAAGAAAAATATCGCAAAAAAACAAAAATTTTAACGAAAGAAAATAGCGGTCGTAAAAAAATATTCGAGAATCGGGCTCCAATGGATTGTTCGTATGCTTCTGGAGCCCTGACAAAAAAAATTAGAAAAATTGAAGAAAACTAATAGTTGAATGGTCTATTACACAAATTTGTTTCAACTATATTTGGAAATCGCACATGAAATTATCTTTTTCCATTGATGTGCACGACACATTAGGGTCACGTTCGAGATTTGACCATTGGTGGTCATAATTAGCAAAAAATAATTTGGGACCCCCGCTTCATATGTTTGCCAAAAAATTTCAAAGAGATTTTAGTCCAAAAATAAAGCCATCATATGTCCAGTTTCTAGAGAAACCGGGGTTTCAAGATTTGACCGGTTATATACCGGTAAACCGAAATCTGGTCTTCTAAAATAAGTATTTGAGCACGTTTATCACCGTTGGCTGTCGATACAATTGGAATTTCTGAAATCTGATGAGCCATCCCGAGAACATTCGTGCAACTGACATACAGTTTGTTGCGATTAGGCTAAAGAAAAATCCACGGCTTATTAGAAGATAGCTTTTTAGTGTTTTTCTGGGAGGCTCCGTCATGGTTCTTTTGTGAGCGTAAGTTGATGTATCAGATTACAAAAAGCGCTGAATGATCTTGAAGACTGGTTCCTAAAGTTGAGCAAATTTTTTTTGATACACTTTTTTCCAGTTTATCTGAGAAACGCGCGTCGAAAACGCCTAATTAGCGACACCCACACCTTAAGGGGGTTGGTGGTGTAAGAATGTTGGAATTGCTTGGGAAATAGCCAGAAATTAGCTGGGGAAATGCTCGAGAATAGAGAAAATACTATTTCACAGATGATTTTAAAGGATCTCAAAATTTGCTCTACGGGAAATTTTCATTTTTATTCTATCTTATTACAAATAAAAAAAATTTAGTTCGAAAAAAAAGATTTTTTTGCTATTGCCAGCACAGTTTACTTTTAGTTGTAGAAAAGTCTATTTGTCTTTCTTCGTTATCTCATATTCCGAAGTTTTTAGTTTCAAAAACTGAGGGAATGCACGACAAATGCAATTTTATTGAAATCAAATTCCCGTTTATTTTCGTCTTTGTGAATTGTCTCAATTCGCTATCTCGTAATATTTTTTAGTAAAATATTGCGCTTTCACTACACAGTGAAATTTTAATCGAGACACTGATTCCACGGTGATTACCGAAATTAATTATTATCGAAATAGTGGGGAATTCAAATAATATTGTTGAGAATATATTCAGGATATATACATCTAGAAGACAAAATCTTAGACATTTTTTTTGTCACAATCGTCAATTCGACTATTAATTGTTTTCAATTATTTTTAAATTGTCAAGAATAACAGGTAAGTTTTTTCACTAAGAAAATTCGGCGATATATGGGCACTTTCGGCGATATTAGCAATTTCGACGATACGGGGAAAAGAATAAATTTTTCGGTTCAAAAACTGGAAAAACGCGTGACGCGTTAGATATAGAACATTAGAGAAAAATTCTAAAACTTTCGAAGCGAAATAAGGGAGTTTTGAGCTTCAGAAATTCCGCAGGCAAACAATATAGTAATGTATGGATGTTGCGCGTGGATAAACGAAAGGATAGAAACGGAAAACAGACATAAAACCATTTTACGAGACCGAATGCAATTGGGAAGAAAATGCCGAATTTTTCACAAATGTTAGTAAAATATTACACTGACAACTGTATCTTAGAATTAACATCTATCTTGTAGAATAACAAGCAAAAGTACAAATTTGTAATCTGATTACATAAAATTTATTTTATATCTTTTAATCTTCAAGCATCAAGACCAATTAAAATTGGGATCCTGGGAGATAAGACCTGAAATTAAAAATTTGGAACATAGCATGGTTTTTCTCAATTGCCTGAAATTTGGAATCTTTTAGACATTTTAGTCTTTAGGATATTTCCACCGTAAATCTTTAGACATGCAATCCTATAATTTGAGGATATTAGACATTTATTTTTAGACATTTCGTTTTTAGACATTTATTAACCTTGGGAGAATTTTTTTAGAACATTTTAGATTTAGACATTTTGTTTTTAGACAATTGTTAACTCTCAGGAAAATTTTTTAGAATTTTTAGATTTAAATTCCACTGATGCTATTATTGGACTTTGATCGGCCAAGCCGTTTCGATAGTGTAAGGTTTTTCCCTTCTTTTTTCCAATTGATACACTTGATTCCCGATGTTTTGATTTGTTGAATCTGAGAAAGACGTAGGTTTTTGCCGAATTAACCGTTCACATTAGCGTTCTCATCGCTATCAATTTGGAAAAAGAGGAAATCTTACACCCTGTATGTAAATTAAGGGGGAAGCGGTCGCAATGTTTCTAGGCCTCAAAATGCTTAGAACTTGCGACCATACCCCTTAATTGCAAGGCGAAGTTCTCGTTTCTGGGTGTGAGGAGGTTAAGAGGTTAAAAGCGTTCAAAGTTTTGATTTGGAGAGCTTGCATTCTTCCTTTAAATTTTCGAATTTTTTGGTCTTATGTAAAAATACTCCGATTTTATAACACTTTTGAGAACATGGACCATATATTCTGTGATTTATTTTGCGTTACCGTATACAGCGTTTAACTTGTGAATTTCGCAGCTGGTGTTTTCAAACAATATAAACGAAATGTTATGGCGATTTTATTCATTTTAGAATTATCAGATGATAAATTTGAACTCACATGTAAAATGTTGAGGAAAGACTCTGACGACAAAAATTAACTTTTAAAATTTGGACAAGTTGGAAACTAAATCAACATTATTTTTACTTGTCTGATGCTTGAAGATAAAAGATATAAAATAAATTATTATGTAATCAAATTACAAATTTGTACTTTTGCTAGGTATTCTTACAGATAGTTGTTAATTAGGAACAGTTGTCAGTGAAATTTATTCACTAAATTTGTGAAAAGTTTCAGCATTTTCTTCCCAACTTGGCATTCGGTCTCGTTAAAATGAGTTTTCATGTCTTGTTTCCAGTTTTGTATCCTTTCGTTTAATCCAGAGCAAAAACCAACATTAACTATATTTTTGCCTGCGGAATTTCTGAGCTCAAACTCCATGTATTTCTCCGAAAGTTTAGAATTTTTCATAAGACAAATTAAAGAAAAATTTTTCTTTCGAAAAATTGTTCTTTCGAAAAATTTGAAGATTATACTAGAGTAGTTATAAAGGAGTGTGCGACGCTAAAAATTGAAAACATTTATTTGTGAATATTAACTAGATATTATGAAATTGCACATCATCGATTGTTTCTGACAATTATCAAATCAACTTCGATTTTCAGAACCCGTGATTCCTCGTATTAAGCCTGAGACAATTTGATTTTTTGTCATTGAACAAAAATATTTCGAAAACCGACCTCACGTAATCTTATTAATAATTGAACAGCCAAGTTTCTCCGTATTTCAATTAGTTTTGTTTGAACCGATTTTAGCGTTTTTTTTATCGTTTCAGCAATTTCGGAAATTTTTATAAAAAAATATAGGAAATAAAAATTTCTAAACTTTCCTCTAGTACTGGTTGTTTATTTCGTTTTGTCTCACATTTATTTTCACTAGTTTTTTTCTTATCATCTTTCCAAAACGATTTCGCATCAAAATTCGAAGTATTTATTTTGGATAGCATAGGCCAAAATTTCTTAGGGTATTTTGATCTTTTATAACCTCGACTTTTTTCTCGCGAAACAAAGTCTCCGAAATAGGTGTCCGCAGCGATCAGCAGATTGTAGCTATTATTCGCATAGAGTTCTCCAAGGGGACCATCAAGAATAATTTGGAGAATTTTTTCACCGGTTTCAAATAAATTATACATTTCCAATGGATCTGAATTCA
>SCLH01000903.1:495379-527100 GCA_004367855.1 Oikopleura vanhoeffeni
TAGGCATAATTACTGCCATCACAAAACTCCATTCACCGTGCCTGGGTGTTAAACTATTTTCAAAGTTTGACAGAAATAGAGTTATCACTTATTTTAAACGGTAAAGAATAATTCAACTGAAATTATACATCTTGAAATCCTAGTAGATAAAATTGCTATTGTACCGTCACGTTATGAAGTAAATCGGCACAAATATCTAAACATCAGTAAAAATTAAATATTTTCGTTAAAGGTGTTACGGTTAATTTACGACAGTTTCAACCCGAGTGTACAATTTAATTTATTTTATATCAGAAAAAATTGACCAATTCTAATTCACTACAGTAATAAACTTTTTAATAAACTTTCGCCCATATCTTGATACGCTCTCAGATGGTAAAACCAGGATCGCAAACTGAAAAATTTTAGCTGTGAGGACTGGGGCCGACCCGGTAAACAAACTCCAACAATTTTGACACAATTGGAAGTATGTTATCGTGTAAACCCTTGGGGCAAAAGAAAAAATACATATGTGATCAACCCAGGTTGTATTGTAACCAATCTATTTATGATCAAGTTGTAAGAAGTCCTTATATTTTAAGAACCGGCGCAGAGTTAGTACTACTCATTACTTCTGTTTTTGTTGGAGTTGGGGATATTTTTGAAGTAAGTTCGGAAAATATCAGTATATATACCTTGAAATTAAGGTTTTAAGAGGTCATTATGGCTAATGAAAGGTCCCTTATTTGATCTCACGGGGAAAACCAGCTGAACTATCGACTCAATAGTATGGCGTGCAATGATCGTAATCTTCGTGTTTTTAGCGGGACAATTATTTTTTTTCAAAAATATCATCAACCAGATGCGTTAACTAGATTCAACCGTTTTTTCGAATTAAAAGAACAGTGTCGTTTTGGCTATCCAACATATACGAAATTAACGAAAAAATTCAGAGAAAAAAAATGTGGCAGTTTTCTCAGTTAACCCCCTCACACCCTTTGCTATCAAAGCAAAAAAACTTTGCGGGAGCCAAAACGGCGCATACACCTTTTCCGAAACGAACTCCATCTCAAAAAGCTTTACTATCTCGTATAGCGCGTGTTCGAATCTCCACTCATGTTGCCTTAGTGATTGATCTCTGAATATGATTATAGGCAAGGTCTTGATATATGGAACCGCCTAAATTTCGGATGTGTAATCATCTCAAGCAATCACTAAGCAATCACTTAGACAACATCAGTGGGATTCGACACACCGCGCTATAGAAAGATAGTACGCGTTTTTGAGAGAGAGTTCCGTTCGTGAAAAAGGATAAATAACATCGTCACAGACCTACAATTCAAATATGTCATAGAGTTTGCATTTTTATTACAAACTCCCAAAAAATTATGTTGAAAATTTTATACGATGAGCCGTTCGAAAGTTGTATTTTTTCCTACTTTGTTTTTACGATCTTTCGTTAAATTTATTAAAAATTAAATTGTGTGAAAAACGATACATAATATCGAAATTCTGAGTAAGCACGTTATTTAGGAAAGTATTGGATTTTTTGATGTAAGTTATTCTATCTGCAGTTTCTAGACAAAGGAATAATTTTTTCACAAGTGCTTTTTAGACTAAAATAGATGAACAAAATATATTTCAAAAATATTTTTCGAAAGATGAACGGCAATTCTAAACGGCAAATTGAGTCCGACAAAGACAATCGATCGAAAAATAGAACATAAAGGTGGTACTGATCTTTGAAGTGTTTCAGCTGATTAGCAATATTTTTCACCATTTTACTGCATATTTCGACGCGCGCTCGATAACGAATTAATTGTTTTGTAAAGTCGATCAAGATAGCATATTTCAAATTGTGAAGCCAGCTGTCATAGCCTAAATTTCACTTCCTAAAATTGTAACTTATATGTCATTGTAAAATGTAAAATGTTATGGTTTTCAAGAAATACAAGGTGACAGTGAACTCTTTTTCTCTCGCAGTTATCTAGTTTACAAACTTTCGAAATTTAAAAATGTACGTGTTTTTCACTTAATTTATCCATTGATCTCAGATTCAGTGAGACAATAAAGTAAATTTATATAATTTCCCAGTTGTTCCCGTATAAGCGTCTCAAAGTATTGCCTTAGATTAGACTTTTTGAGGTGTGAGGCGAAGTTCTCGTTTCTGGGTGTGAGGAGTGTTAAGGGGACCCCTGGCGGGAAATGCCCGTTTTCCAATGGTTTTTGAGGTCAAATAATCTGGGAAATCTTATAACATTGTGTTACCTAATTATTTATAGCCTGGTAGATTCATATAAAACTAAATTCTCAGCATCCCAAACCTATAATCAAGGGATCACTGATCTGCTCGACCAACAGAAACGAGCCGTCAAGTAGAGTCATATTTTGTAGAAAAAGGCTTATTTGTCGTGAGTTTGGGTCAGAATAATTATTTGTCGATTTTTGAACCACAAGAAACGCCACGCAGGTCGTGTACTATCGTTTTTGAAAAATTCGAAATAAATATCGTCAATGGAAAACGCAAAACGATTTTTTGACCTGATTTTAAGAGGCTCGCGGAAAGCCTACTTTTTTCTGATTTTTTAGTCCAATATTGGCACATATATCCCCTATTCACTACTTTTGTTAATATCCCGGCCCTGATAGGAATACGGTATGTGTTTTTTAATAGTAGGGCCCGGGATATTAACAAAAGTGTGAAATAGGGGGTAGAATGAAATGGATGACCCCGGGAAGGCGTGTACAATCAACCTAAAATTTCTTATTTTTTTTCTCTTCGAAAGCCGTCCTTACATTTTCAAAATTAAGAATTTGGTGAAAATAAATAAAAATGATGAAAAAAGTAGGCTTCCCTGGCTAAGTATCCTTTTCGGAAACGGAACTTCATTCTTAAAAACGCTTCCTATCTCTCTACAGCGCCGGTGTCGGAATCCCATGATGTTGTCTAAGTGATTGTCTTAGTGATTGCTTGAGAGATTAACAGCACCGAATAGAATTTAGCGGTCCATTATCAACGCCCTGTGGTATAATCAATATCAATATAATCACTATACAACATCAGTGGGAATTCGAACACGCCGCTAATAGAAATAGTTAAGCGTTTTTCTAGGGTAAAAAATACTACCAGTCATCTTCAAATTGTCCATATTTTTAGAAAAAAAATAGTCAAGAATTAAATCTGGAAAATTTGTTGGTTCAGCCTTCATTTCATGAAATAGTTTGATGAATGTTAATATTATGTTAAGTAACTATGTTATAGTAGAACAAACTCTTGCATAATTTTTATGTAATTTCATTTTTTCAAAAACCTATTATTTTGCCTACTAATATTCGAAATAAGATTTTTGAAATTCACTTATACAAAATTATAATTTATTGCCCGAGATGTTCCTAAACTTTGATTATTTATTGCAAAATGGACTCAAAAACTGGCGTATCACAACTTTTTATTCCAGTCAAGGTCGTAAATTATTTTATCAATAAGTGAGACTTTGACGGAAAATTGGCCTTCAATAACGGCCCATACAATCTGAACCTATGAACCGAACAAAAATTGTGGAATATTTAACTTTTTGGATTGATCGCCGGTTAATATAATGCATTATAGGTAAGAAGTCTGTGTGAACATTTTTCCCCATTTCGGATGATTTAATGGCTTGAGCCTTTCAAAGGAGGTTTCCCCACCAGCTGTTTAGCGGGCTTTTTTCAAATGTATTTTACAAAAAAACGGTTGTTTACAAACCTTTTATTTAGGAAGCGCTGAGAAGATGATTCAAAAACTCGGCTGTATATTTTATGCTTTACGAGATCCTACCAAATCTTATTTTGCCAAGTAAACCATAGTTAAAAATTTGATTTTTGGTTTCATTTTTTTGTCAGCGATAAAAGAATAAAAAATTTGATCCAACGCATCATTTGGAAATACTTTAATTAAAACTAATAAAATTGGTATTTCAGAATATGTATAAAATGGTTTCAAAATTTGCCAAAAATCTACCTAGACAATTGTTTTCAAAGGGTTATATTTTTAATACATACACTGTATGTCATTACAGGGTGTAAGGTTTGTCCCCTTTCTTTTTTTCTCCAAAACTGTTACACTTGTATTTCCGGCCGTTTTGATTTGGTTTAAATCTGAGAAAACTCTCTGACACCAATCAGATACGGCGGAAATCAAGTGTAACCAAGTTTGGAAAAAGTAAGGGTAAAAATACACTCGTGTAGTACAGAATCGTTCTTATTCAATAGGTAATTATTGAAAGTCATTGCATTTTTACAAACTTTGAACTGTAAATACAGGCGTGACAAGTGTCCCTAAAGTTACCGTCTATCATAGTACTTTGGTGATATTTTTGGTAGGATATCAACGTGAATCAATACACAAAGATTTTATATGCGAATACAAGGCCCTGCCGAAGGCAGGGCTTTATTGCATTAAATCTTGGGGCGATTCACTAAATAGTGTATTTTTTGCGATACTTGGATGTGTGTAGTGCAGCTAAATAAAAATTATAGAAAAAACTTTAAGTGCGAAAAATTCAAGGCCTCACGTTTAATTACGTGCACTAATTTGTTGTTGAGAATCCCTCAACCTGGCCAATCACGATGCGCGTGCCACGCGTGGCGACCGATTGGAACGATTTCGAACCTATCGTCATAAAATTAAAATATATCCTGAAAAATTACACTATAAATTTCACGATATTGACATTTGTATTATGAAATAATGGAATAAACCGCAGGGGGATCAGATAATTATACCCAGATAATTATAATCAGATCATTATAATATTATTATTATAATTATTATCTCAACATAGAGAAAATAATGACGTCAGGCTTGGATAGTTATCAGCGTTTCATAGTATCATAAATACAACATTTGAATTTCGCTTTTCAAGGCCTTAAAAATTTAAATTGTTAACGAGAAATCTTTGACGCTCACTTATCTATAGAAAACGTACATTTTTATTTTTACAAATTTTTAAGTAACCACATTTTTCTGGTTTGACGTAATTGGAATCAGCTATCAAGTATTTTGTTACCTGCATCTTTGACAGATAATTTATTTCACCTTACCTGCACGAGCGTGTTTCAAATCACAGAGACCAAAATATATTGGGAAGTGTAATTTTGGCCAGCGGAATATCCGAACGGACCCCCGAAAGTGTCTCTAATTTGCCTTATTAATTTCTTGCACGGCACCACCTGGTGGTGAAAAAATAAATTTTTTATCTCGTTATTTGGACCAAATATGAGTCTTAAAATATACTTATAGGAGTAGTTTTCCAAGCGACAATGTTTAGCGAAAATGGTCAGCAAATACTATATGTGTGATCTGAACCACACTCGTGCGGGTAAGGGGGTTAAACATCTCGTTCAGGTAGGGGTTAAACAAATTCAAAATAAATTTTATTATTGGTTTATTACCTCGAATATAGTTAGCGAAAAGTAGATCGACGGACTCTTTCGATGCAGACCGCAAAAACTTTCGTAATCATCATACTGTAAAATTTCCGGAAAAATTGATTCTACCATACTAAGTCGATAATTATCTTGGCGCACTGTGGATTTGTTTCGGTTTGCGTCATAAACAGAATTCGCCTTATTTGGGGCGATTCTGATGCACGTCTTTTACTCATTTGAAATTTCTTTGATTTATTGTTTTATTTAATGCTTTTAAGTTTGAAGTCTGAGGGTTGTTGTTGAAATGACGTGGGTCCATGAACGTTAGGTTAATGACCACGTGTTCATGATCAAATGAGAAAAACATCAAAAAAATACTTTTAGTCTCGCGCCAATTTTCAGCTGATTTTTATAATCGAGAAATATCAATTTATAAAATATCAGTTCTAGGCTGTCACCTAAGTCGATCAAAACGAAAACAGAGACAAACGATAGAAAATGAAGGTAGCCAATATTGATTATTTTTTATATAAAAAAGGGTCCAAAAATCATTTGCAAAAATTATAGAAGTTTTTTCGAAATATAAAGTGTTCAGGTTTCGAAACGTTTTACATTTAGATTTTTTTAAAGCCATTGGGGAATCGTCATCATTGGAAATTTAATTTTAAATAAATTCTCAATTCGGTCGCCCCACCCAGGCTCGTGATTGGCCGCCCCACCCAGCAAATACTTAAATACAATGCCCCCTTTTAGTGTAGCACTTGTAATGTATTTAGTTAATTTGCCCACAAGATTTAACTGCAATACAAGCCCTGCCTTCGGCAGGGCCTTGTATTGCATATTAAATTTTTGCGTCAGATAATTCAAAATAAAAGGACTTTGTTTTATATATCCCTTTATCATACTTATGTTAATATCTCGGCCCTACTACTAAAAAACATACTACCTTTGCATATCAGGGATGGGATATTTACAAAAGTGTAATAAACGAATATCAAAATATTGAAAGGAACGTCACTGGTTGGTAAAGCAATCTGTAAACTTTCAAAGCACTTAGTCGTCAGATCCAAATCATTTACGCACTTAAACCCGGTTGTCATTTTTTGGCGACAACCAACCCCATAAAATATTTTATTCTGAAATAGAAAGAATTGCTTTTGAAAAATTAAATATGCGGCATATTTTTGCTTCGAAAACAATCCTGAAAGCTTTCGTTTGAATTCAATGATATTTTGCTGAGTTCTGCGACTTAAACCAAGTTCACCATCTAGAACCAAATCATAATTCATAATAGACTGCAGCGAATCTGGATCAACCTTGAATACAAAATTAAATATTTAAGGGAGGGCTTGTGGGTGCCAAAGTTATTTTCACAAACTATCTCAAATTTGATTATATTATGTACTTGACTGTTCTTACCAGCTCCTCAACAAAAAACCGAATGAACTTAATTTTATTGCTTATTATTGCTTAGGGAACATTCGAAAAAGAGGACACGGTATTGAATGAAGAGCACTGTTTTACTCTGCTCTCTATTTCTAAGAATGCTCTTCGCTATTCTTAAAATTGGTATCCATTTAAAAACTTTTCTGGACCACCAATATTTTTAATTTTTTGAAAAATATAAGCTCTAGAAACCGAGAAGATTTATTTCTTGCAAACAAATGATAAAACACATTCTTAACGCGCCAGATATCCCTTTATCACTTTTTAGTTAGAATGCGTAGCCACTACTCCTTCTAACGTGTGATTTTACCGTTGTGGCTACGCATTCTAACCAAAAAGTGATAAAGAGATATTACAAAATTTTGCAGATAATCTCAATCTAATCACTCAAAATTTTGAACCGAATATGTGATATAAATAATGACAAATTAATTTTTTAGAGGCTAACTTTCTCATCTTCGTTTTATATTAATTTTGAAAATAAATTAAATGCAATCAAATAAAAATGCTATTCAGTTCGAAAATACAAGATTTTATTTCATATTTTTTGAATGAAAAAAAAGGATATCAATTTTCAAAATTAATCAAATCAACTAAAACAAAATTATTCATACTATAAATTGTAACAATTAATAAATAACAATTAATTTTGTTAAAATTGAAGTCCCCCCCGGAGCAAATAGTTTGAAACGCCTAGAGTTACATCCTGGCTCCAATAGGCGTTTCAAACTATTTTAATCATGTTGCGTGATTCATATGATACTTAAAAATGTAATTCAAGTAGTTAAAAATTTCAAAAATAATTAAAAATGAAAAATAATAATTTTAATTGAAAATATTATTGGTTTCGAATATAAATGAAATCACTGTTAATTTCTGAAAACAAATACTGATGATTTACAATGATAGATGTTACAAAAGCGGCTTTTCCGGGATAGACCCAAAACGCCACTCCTCTTTCAGTATAGGGAACAAAATGTGGCAGATGTTGCCGCGCTTGCCGCAGAAAGTTAACCTCATACTGAAAAAGGAGTGGCGTTTTGGGTCTACCCGGCTTTTCCACCGTTTTTATTCTATTATAGTTATAAATTATACATTTAGCATTTATCTTAAGATATTCGTTCCCTAAAAAACGTTATTCGCATATTCTGGGATAGCGAGTAGAATGCCTTAATAGTAAAATGCCTTAATAGTAAAATGCATGCCTTAATTTTTTAAAAAAGAATGAAAACAGAGTAAAATGCCTTAATTACGCCTACGCATAGGTAAATGCCTTACTATTTCATATAAAGTTAAAAAGATAGTAAAATGCCTTATTTTAAACATGAAAAATGTAGAAAATCTTTTACTTCGCGAGAAAGCGAAACTGTTTGAAATCCGATTATTTTCAGACATATTGTATTGGGACGAAGTTTTTTGTGTCCAAAGTTTTTTTGATAAAGGGAAGTGGGTGGTACATTATTTTTGAACATTTTGGAGGCTGGTAATGCTAAACTGATGACGGTAGAACATTTCCTCATCGATACAGTACATAGAAAGATCTATCCTTGACTCGCGATTCCATTAAACAATTCTGTACCAACTCCCACCAACCATGCTGGTTAACCGCGTTAAACACGAGTCCCTCTATCTTTTTTCAAAAAAACATAGGATCCTAGAGCTTATATCGGAAAGTTCTGAGATTTGATGATAATCCGGAAAATTGTCCTAAATTTTAGTGAATTGGGAGCTATTTTTTTTCGATTTTTGTCTCAGGGCTCAGGCAATCTGCTTGAATATGCCGAAAAGGTGTTTTTAGACGTTTTTGATTAAAGGTTTTTACTGTGGAAAGCAGAAACGTTATTTTCGGAAATATAACAAGCCAAAGGGTTGATGAAACATTGAATGGAAAGTATTTTTTGAAGTTTTGGCCTGATTAGGCTGTAAATCGACAAAAAAGTGCGAGCGAAAAAAGAAAAATTTCTGAACAAAAGTGAGAAATTAGAAAATCTAGTGACCAAAATCCTTTGTATACAATTTGCTTGGAAACCCGATATTAGCTAATACGGATATTAGTATATATATATCGTATACAAGAACTTTGGTTGGCATTTAAATTTTCTAATTTTCAACTTTTAAATGTTCAAAATGTCGATTTCGCGCCACTTTTTGTCGATTTACAGCCAATCAGGCCAAAATTCAAAAAGTACTTCGCAATACCAATTCAACCTAACGCAACTCACATGACCGTATAATAGACCTAACAAAAAACACTCAAAAGCTATCGTCCTCCGCAGTTTTCATCGTTTTCATTTATTCTTTGTGTCAGGCTCCAGACCACGATAACGAAGGACTTATCTAGAGGCGTTTTTCTCGAAATAGCTTTGTCGGAAAAAAACTATTAAACAACGAAATATGAAACGAGAATTTAAAGTTTTTTCCAAAAAGCTATCTCCATCCACCAAATATCGAATCACTTTTCGGTTTTATAACTTCATATAAAGGCTCAAAACTAGTTTAACAATAATCTAAAGCTTTTCTTTGAAATTTTTAATCAGACTTCGTTTTCTGGAGGCATATCTATGTGGAGGCAAAAAATGTGAAAAACAGGGTTTTCTAAATTTTTTCAAATTACCCATAGGAGTTAAAAATAATTCTTCCATAAAGCTCATTACACATTTTTATCTGTTCATTTTAAATTATACTATACTTGTGGTCAAAACACACACTAAAATTTATTCAACAGGTTGAATCTCTCACTTAGTATCACAACAATAGAAAACAAAATACTTTGATTTTCTGAATCACTTAAATATTTCAAAAAAAAGGTCCCTCTTCTTTTTTGTCTTATTAGAGAGATTTCGTCGGAGAGATAAATTTCGAAGAAAAATAACAAGTCCAAAATTATTTCTTATAAAAATGTTGGAAAAAGATATAAACAAAAAAAAGATCCATAACACACTAGATCTTTATTTCCCATAAATATTTAAATTTTGTTTGAGTTAGTGCGATAGGTGGGAAAAATGAGTACGTATTCCATATACAACAATGCCTTCGGCACACAATAAAGAAATAACTAATACATTTGAGAGAAAAACAAAACGACTCCAATCATAAATATATTTTGTTTAATGTCTTAACGTTTTATTGAGCTTAACATATAAAAGTATAATCTAAACTCATAACTGAAAAGATTTGTATGTGTAGAGAGACACACTTGGTGGGAGAGAAGAGAGCGTCATTATTTGAAAAAAGGCCATGTTGAGAATCAATCTCATTTTAAAAGATTTCGTGTTTTGTGTGTAAAGTTTTTGTCCGAGGCGAAAAATCGTCTAGAAATTTTGGCGAACAATAACGCTCTTGTGTAACTGCCATATTCTAGAGAGATGGGGGTATATTGAAAAAAAATGACAGGACTACATGGTTGAGTAGTTAGCCATAAACTGGTCCCTTTTAAAAAACACTCGAACGTCAAGACATTTTTGGCTCAGATCTCGTGCACTTTTTAAATGAGTCTGTGCACAAAAAAAAGGTCTGCACGACAAAGTTGATTGGATACCTGGGCACTCTTCTGCAATTAAATATATATAACTGATAAATATAGCGAATTGAGAAGTGATGGAGAAGATTAGCCTTTTTAAGTGTTTTTTGGTTATTTTCAAATATACGTTCATGTGAGTGCGTAAGTTAGATGTATCAAATAACTAAAATCTGTAATATATGTGCTAAGTAGTTGTATATTCTTTTATATCTTGAAACGAGTTTCGGCGATATTCCTCAGTCGCATTTGGCTAGTTATTTAAGTCAAGACTATTCTCTGTCTACACATAAATATAACTGCAAAACAAGGCAATATCTTAGGAGACGGTCTTCCACACTCCTTTAAGGAGGTTGCTGAGTCGCGCTGTAATATAAGTTTTCTCCAAAAAAAATATATGATCATTATCAATCTGAGAGTGATATAAAGTTCAGATGATGCCAATCTTGGAGCACCACTATATTTCTTCGTACTACTATTAAAGAAAAATAAATCTAAAATTATTTTTCGTACATAATCTTGATCGCGCGTAGTTACAACTTAAATGATACACCCGTGGTTCCATGTAATCATATCCTGCGCAAGCATTCTGTAAACCTTATTCTCCTTAAGGACCAGCTACATTATCTTAAATAACCACTGGAAGTATCAAAGATTGGTGTGTTCTCAAAATATTTGTCGATACCAGGACCACAATACCGTTTGCTTGTATAGTCTGGTAACCGTAACTCTAGAGTGTATGCGAGAAAAATCCTCTGACTATTATATGCCTTTTGGACATAGATTAGGGTGTACAGATATTACCAAGATAGTGGCTATCATTTAAATGTCCATAAGTTTCTTCTCGATTATAGGTAAATCATATTTACTGATTTTCTAATGTCAAATTAAAAAATAGTCAATTTTCACAACAGAAGTCTAAATCGTACTCGTCCAAAATGCGGACAACCCGTCTCAAAAATTGACATTTTCGAAAATCCGTTGCACACTGACGACGAGGCGATTCTAGAGTTTCCTAGAACATTTAAACCATAGTATGCATAATATGCTGATGAGAAAGAACCAATGTTAAAATGAAAATTGTGATAGCTACTGATATGTAAAATCTAGAATAATTGTGGAAAAAACTCACAGATTTATTAATACCAAATAGGGGGCATTAATACACACGTTACAGTAAGGATGGCATTTTACGATTATATAGCTAACAAAAATATATGGGCTATTTGACATTCCTGAAAAAGATGTAAATGTGATCATTACATCATAATTAATCAGAATGACATTATAGCTATCCGCCATCGGGATCATTTATTAGAAGTAAATAGAGTTTTTTTTAGACATTTTCGAGCACTCTTTTAAGGATTTTTACCAGCAATAGAGTAGTGTTATTTAGTCAACATATTTAACGAGTAACCTCGCCTAGCATTTCTACTCGCATACACCTCATATCTGATAAATCAATTTATATTAATACTATCGCGGAACATATTCTCGCTTCCTAAAATAATGTATATGATATAAAATTAAATTGAGTGAGAATTATCTTCAATAATGTAATACCACTATCTTGGTCACGATAATAATTGTTGAGTAATAATAATAACGTGCTTCCTGCTGTAGGAGGCAGGGTGCGCCAGCGAGAGCGAGATCGAGCGAAATGTCCTGTCTTTCAAGATAAGCTAAATTCACTCCGAGAGCTTTGCGTCCGTTAGTCCGAAAAAAATTACCACTCCGAGAGAAAATGTAACATAGATCCTACGGTCTGAATATCTCTCACGTTCAGACTCATATAAATATGATATAATATTGTTTGTATCAACTTTATTGATCACCCATCCGAGTTATTTTTTAGTGCGAGCCTTTAGTCGGAATATCCGGTTTGCCCAAAAGGATTCTAAAACATCCAATTCCATCTCCGTGAGCACGGCTTGTAAATTCTATGGTTAATTTGAAAAGACTCTGATGTGATTTATGAACTTCCGATGAAATTTGATTGGTTGACTCCATTTTGCGAGTCATATTAGCTCGTGTTTATCCTCACAGAAGTGTATAACACGACAGAGGTCTCAATATCTTTTACATCTTATCGTCTATAGAGTGCTAATTGGCTGTTCACTGGATTCGGTGCCAGTATCGGCATGTGAAAAAAAACGCTCGGATAGAAATCCAAAAATTGCGTATCTAAGTCATCCATATTTTCCAACTAATACAGTCACAGCGTCAAGGTATTCATGCACAAACCAAGTGCGACTTCTCTTCACCTTCCCAGTTAAGCCTTATGATAATACGCCAAAATGCCTCTCATGATATAATTCTAGAATATAAAAACAAATTACTGGAGAAAATATTTTAAGTAGGCAGCGAATCCGGTACAGTCACAGACGTCACGATCGCACCTTTTAGTCCACGAGAAAGTAAGAGCGTTGAAAATCAAGAGGATCAATACCTCAGACACACCCACAATATCTGGCGATAGCAATATAGTATTTCTGAGAAAATCCCTTATCCTTAGATAAATTGATATAAAGATAAAATTATCAAATATTGAAATTCACACAATGACCGCGCTTAGAACGAGCTGCCACGCGCAGACGCGCTGATGACCACTAGCACTATCAAGTTATTTCGGTTGAAGTCTAGATTGTCTATTGCGAACTAAGACATTTGTTAAATATCTGCGACATAATTAGATTAGTAACGTATTGAAAACGAGTTGTGCCCTATAAAAAATCATCTAAATGATTTACTAATAGAAAAACTAAAACTAACAAATTGGAGAGCAATCCCTGGGCATTGACATAATTGGGAAGTACTATATAAAGCGAATAATGATCCCGGAACACATAATGTGTTTTAATTAATTTGAGAGCCAAAAAACCTACTATTTGAATCTATTATATCTAGGTGTGTACAAAGTTTTGCACATGGCGGAGCAATTAGCAGTGTAAATTAAACTGTGTATAGAGAGAGCAACTGCCTTTGGCATCTAAATGGTCAATATAGTAATTATCGGTCTCACAAAAAAACTCAAACACACTCTTGTGTTATGCTTCACCCTTGCCACAAGAGAGATGCCGGACAAGGAGAGAGAGCCTTACTTTTTAGGCGCATTGGATATTTACACAGCGGACCTCGCCAGAATATGTGTGACGGGTTCTTTGGCTATGGTCGAGAAGCCATACGTTAATATTGAAAGCTAAAATCTGGAAACCGATTGAAAAATTCACCATTTATCGGAAACCCAAATTAACTGTGGCACTCGATGATAAAATAAAGAAAATTCTCCTTAGATCATACTTATTTAAGAGAAATTCTATCCCTTCTGGTAAATGAGATTCCTGGTCGTAACCAGAAGCGATGAAGAGATAGTATATCTGTTGCGTTACAGCAAGATTTGTCGTACAATATATGTCGTCAAATTCCAACATGAAGTAGACATCTGAAAGCTCGATCAAATATCGCTAACAGTGAATTTATGTTGACTAGAAAGCCATACAAATCACTGTGAGCTGTACAACACATATCCTGAGACACTAATGCTTCAATTCTTAAATATTATGATAATATTCTTGTTGCGAGTTCGAAACACTTGGAGTCCCAACAATTAATATTGGCTTATAAACATGATGAACTATTATTCTATATGTATACTGACTAGAGCTAAAATTCCAAACTATTTTTGAAGAAACCTATTTATAAACTTTTCTACAAGAGCGAATCAATGGTTATAAATGAAAAATTTCGAGCAACATCGAGTAATCGCAAACATGGATAAAACAAAAAATTTTATCGGCGAATCTTGATTGTGTACTATGTTCATATTAAGAAAGAAATCGTTTTTTAACACATAGATATAAAGGTATAATTAGCTATTTCACTAAAGAATTGCGTATGAAAGTGGATATTTGAATCTGTTCTCTGATCGTCCGACCTAGACCGTTCACCACAAACGGGCGATGTCAGCACCATACGGCATTTAATTGTTTGTAATTCGGTATCGTGATTCCTGATTATACGCTAGCTCGAAGACCAAATAGAAAAGCGAGACTAGAATCATGTGAATGCGGAGTTATACGGTTATCGTATCTTTATCCAAAATAATTGATATAGAGTGAGGGTGATTTTCCGAAGAGATGGATACGCTATAAATATTAGAATTTTATTTCTATCGGAGGGAATCGATTCTTATCGAACGGCACAATTTTTCGTAACCATTTTAACTTCGAGCGAAATAACTAGATGTAATGCAACATATTTTGACAATAATCAAATAGGATCTGTTTCGGCATTTTGACTATAGTTTTTTATTACAATATTAATTGATTATAGTAAATACATCACATTAATTGTGTTGTAATAGAACTCACTAATGCCGTATGCTTAGTATGGCGTATCAATCTCAGACGCGAGCGGGTTGCCAATGATCTTGGGAGAGTCGCGCCAAGTTATTGATCAGTGTGCAGTTTTCACTTTACAAACCAGACCCCGATCCGATACATATGATGTACGTAACCAAATGGACCAAAAGCCTTATGGCTTTGAAGTGATAAGAATCATTTTAGTCTTGAGCAAAAACGTGCATATCCAATTGTTCGGCCGGAAGGTCTCACAAGAATGAAAATACGCTCCGACACTAAATCAAAAAAGACTGCAGTAATTCCAAGTGAGAATCTTATAGTCGGATGAGAATCTTTCCACAGCACAGATAGGGTACGACACATTAAGCTTATCTGCATATGGCCACAGACCAACGCCAGCCTCAATAAGCCGTTCGGCTACATGAACATCATTTTGGTCTGACATTAGAGATCCCTCTAAAAAATTTCTTCTTATATTTTATAGAATTTTATTTTTTCAAATGAAAATCACTTAATTAATATTCAATTGTTAAGTGCTCTGCGCCAGGTCACTAACTTATGTGTCGAGACCAAGTCGCCCCACTAACTAAGAGAGCGAGAACTTCTATCTCATAAATGTAGTCATTTGGTTTGGTTATACGTATCTTTATACACTTTATATTAGAAGATTCTTTTTTCGCCGTTGGCCACATAATTAATTAGACTGTAGACAATTGCTATAAATAGTGAGTAGAAATTTTCGCAGAGAAACATATTAAGAGTCGGTGGAGCTAAAGAGGCAAAACAACTCAGTGTAGCTAGAACGACTTTTAAAACCACCTGAGCGCAAACTGTTCCTCAACGAAATTAGACAAATGAGACCGCTTGTCCTGAAATCATAGAATAGGATATATAACAAATTTAGCTTGGTGCAATTGCGTATTTTCTTCACTAAATCGCTAGTCGACCATAGAGAATATGGACTAATATTAGATATCTGATCTAAGAGAAGAAATTAACACTCTTCATTATTACTTGTCTTGCATTGAGATAATACACCCGTTAGAAAGCAGTATCTTGATGAACAAAACAGACAATTAGTAAGGCTGTAATATGAAACTCGTAGAATTAAAAATTATAACTATTTTCCGACCAATGTCAATCATTTGTCACATATTTACTAGTAAGAATAAGAATAATTTTAACACAACGTCGACGCGAAGTAAATAAAATATCGATGAAAAAATGGTAATCATTGGGCGAAAAAATCTAGCTAAAAATGTTCCACCCGCGCTTACAGGAATATTCCGGCGCCTTAGTTTTGCGAGGTTCGCGTTTGTATCCAAATTAGATCAATTGAAAATAATGTCAAACGCGAACGCAAAACCAAGAGCTCCAGGCATCCCATCTAGAGGTATAAAAAAAGATGGAAACTTATATTCTAGTAATCGTGATTATCTTAACCGACTAGTTGTGTACTGACACAAAGTTCTCTTATACTTATTTTAAACTATATCCTGACCAATTTTCTAAGCCAGTATTGCCACAGTTTGGTTGACATCAAATTCTGTGAAATCTCGTATGATATAGTATTCAATTCTGAAAACGCATTCCCGACCAAGAACCGGATTTCCACCTATTGAGAGATCACAGTTGTGTTATAAAAAATTCGCTTGAGAGAGTCAAAATCCCAAGTTAAGCTATTTTTTCCTATAGGATACGTTTCGAATGAATATTCTCACTGCAGGAAATGGGGATTGCTTTTTTGTGATCAAACACTGTTCAAACAGTCTTGAGATATAATATTATATAATATCTTACCTAAATGTGAGAGTATTTGAAAGGTCTTTGCTCAATCTGGGTTATCTTCTATCATATATATCATTGTCTTTTAGGATTATCAATTCTTAGAAGATATACGACGAGAGCATGAGACAAGGAATTTTGCGAGGAAGCATCTTAAATATAAGTTGAGTGAGATAACATTTCAATTCAAATTTTCGTCAAGCCAGTGTTGATTAATAGTCGCCTGTTATACCGTAAATGTTTGTATCACTGAGCGTAACACTTATAAAGACTTTGTAAAAAATTATTGTTATGGTTGTTTTATGAAAATAAATAATCTTTAAAAAATACATTTTTCATCAGAAAATATATACTCTCATAAAGATCACTTTCAAAAATAATTAACTGAAATAAATACTAGCCTGAAACCGGTCTTAATTTTTTCCTCATGAAAAAGTGACGTGTGTACTTCCGTTCAAGTTATAATTTATGAATAGAAAATAACTTAATCATCACTATAACCCCAAGTGTGTTTATTTGTTTATCTTAAATATCAAGAAGTTAAAAAAAGTTTATCGGAGATTTATACACTTCATTTTTACCCACACATCGCAAAGAAATTCACCGTACATAAAAATCTAAGGCTTCAAGGCAATTTGGACTTGTATGCGAGAACAAACATCCGCGCGTGGAATAAAACATAAGGTTTTCAGTTATTCTGATATTATCATAATCCTATTAGGATATACCGACAAAAGTGAATAAGCTAAAACTTAATATTAAGCGAAATGTGTCAACATTTTTAAGGGTGCACGCACAAAATTCAGTTGTAGAACCATATTATAGAATAATTTTTGTAGAAAAAATCCCTTATATATAATTTTACTTTAATCACTCTGGCATTACGCAACGAGCATGCACGGAAACATATAACAATCGGATATTTTCTTAATTAAGTTCACATATCGAGACTAAGAAAAGTCGAAAACGCAACATCTCTGGGGAGTTATTAAAAGGAGTTTAAGACTAAGCGTAGTCGTTACGAGTGTGAGGTATGATAATAGCGATTATATTTAGGCGTCGACCGAACACGTTTTGGAGGTATATCTCACAGAGATATTTTTAATATTGCTTGGAACAGTTACTAAAAATATATCGTGTTATATATAAGGTAATATCTATGGCGACAACGTAAAGATTAAATATTAATACAATCCGACAGAAATAAATGATCAATGACACAATCTAACATTCTTGAAGTAGTCTACTGTCGGGAAAGTTTTATCATATCTGTTAATTCACTTGCAGTACATCTCACTCACTATAATAGGTATGGTGTTTGAATCTGAAGGCTATATCTCTGAAAAAGTCTCAACTTCTGAGAGACACACTGAAAAAGCAATATTTCTACACACGCTCTATATTAGCGTGGGTATCCTCGCTGATGGATTGTTATTACCAGATATTCATTTTTGACAATCTATATGTTTAATCACACCAGTTTACGTTGTAAGGTACCCCATAACCTATCGGTATATCTATAATATAGAATCCAGAATGTATGGAGAGTATATTAGAGACCTATGCTTAAATTGTAATAACAGTATCCTCGCTATTTTCTCACCTGTGAAAATTTGGTGAACTTTTCGCCCTGAGCAAAATCAGGCATTGCAAACATATAGAGCAAAAGATTATTGGGAAAAATACAGTGTGCGAGATAAGCTGGAAATTTTAACTCACTGAGGAACCTGGTATATCACATAGATTAATAGATTAATTTAGTCTGAATAAAGTTTTACCTCTATACGTTGACAACTATATCGTATGATTTCGATCGAAGTATATATGAGAAGAAATTGATAACCCACTCATCGAAATTTCAAGATACGAAAATCTTACACAGTGTTGCTCATATTTCGTATGTATTTCTAAGACCATAGAGTTATTTAGTATCAATTTAAATCTATATTCTGATATAAGTTCGCCACAATTAGATTAAGGTTAGGTATAGTTACCCAGAGGAAACCAGGCAAAATTCAAAGTCGCGGGAGGCTTCAAAGTTAAACTTATCAGATGAAGAATTTTCACTGTTATTTGTGCATATCTTATTGCCCTAATTTTTTCGATTTTAAAAATCTGGGAGAAAGTGGAAATCAAAGGTTTTAACGAATTTTTTTTAAAGTGTGATGTGAATTTTCTTTTATTAACAGAAAAAGAAATACCCTCCAAAAAAAATTACGAGAAGGCACAATTTCAAATCCTCGAGGATGGAAAAGTTTTCAAAAATGACTTCGAAGTCAATTTAAAAATGGGCTTAAAACTAAAAACATCAGGTTTTTGATGAAAAATTTATTTTTTGGTCCGAAATATGCATTTATTTTCATACAGAAAAAAAGAGCCTCTCCAAAAAATTGAGGTGCCAAAAATTTCAAAAATTAATAGATTTTTAAAAAATTTTTTATTAATTATTTTAAAAAATTAGAATTATTAAATTAATTTATTAGTAATAATTTATATAAAAAATTAAAAGTTAAAAAATTTAAAAAAATTAGAATTATAAAAAATAAAAGTTGAATAATAACAAAATAGCTTTCCAGACCTTTTTAAAACAAAAATATTTTCGCCAAAAGTCTCGAAATTTTAAAGCTTCTGGGAAATAATATGTTAGTCCGTATGCACGTTCAACTCTTTCTGCGGTTCTCACCCCTAGCCAATAGATACTCGCAAAAAATAATTTGCAACTAAATTTTAATTGCATAAAATTCGCCTTTGAAAACACCAACGAAAATGGATTCAGCATAGTCCAATATTTAATAACAGTATATCCTTTAATGGCCGAGACCGAGTGGCCTTTATTATAAATCAAGCCAAAATTTTGGCTTTATTACTATTAAGGCCACTCTTCCGGGATTTAAGTAAAGGTAACCTATAACAGCTGACCGGTACACAATGAACCCGACTTAGTTTTTTCAAAGAATCGAATCAATTGTTTAATAGTAAATTTTTTTTAATAATAAACAGTAAATTTATATGATATTCAAAAACTTATGATCATCAGAATATGTTTTGTTTCAGATTTTTTGCTTGTTTGTTTCATTTTTGAGTAACTGAAAATAGAAAATGGCTACACCAACTTAACCAGTTATGAAAACCCGATTAATGGAAACCAATTTACCCTCANCACATTTTAAGGCATTATACTCCCAAAATTAAGGCATTATACTACCAAAATTAAGGCATTACACTATTAAGGCATTTTGCTATGTCCCGCCTACGCATTAATCGTTATTTGTTATTGAGTTTTTTTTAAGACATTTCACTCCTTTTTTTTAAGGCATTTTACTCATTGAGTGTAAGGCATTTTACTATTAAGGCATTTTACTCGCTATCTCATATTCTGATAAATCAATTTATTATTAATAATATCGGATATTTCGCTCAAATTTTTGATTAATTAGATTGAGATTATCTTCAAAATGTTGAACTATCTGGCACGATAAAAATGTGTTGTATGATATATGTTCGCTGAGGTCAGTCGCCGCTGTGCGAAATGCCGCTTTCAAAAAGCTAATTCACCGCGCCGTAGTCTCGAAAAAAACCACTGCAAATTTAAAGCCTCGGGCTGAATATCTTCAGGTTAAAAAACATAAATCTGATAATTTTGTTCAATTTATTGATTTCACTCACCTCATCATCATATTTTTGGCTTGCCCTTTCAATTCTGTTTGCCAAACTGGTTTCTAAAACATCCAATTCTTCTTGAGCGCTTTGTAAATCTTGTAATTGCCTTTTTTGGTATTTATCCATTTTGTTTTGCTGTTTTTTTCGGAAGTTCGAAATTATTTTGTTTAATTTCTTAACATTACTTTGAGTGTATTCGTACGGCATGTGAAAAAATCGAAGAAATCCAAAACATGTCACAGTCATCAATATTCCAACTAGCGTCAAGTTTATATAAATCACTTTTCCAGCCTCCCAGTAGTTTATGATATTCCAAATTCTTTGATAATCTATAATAAACAAATTTGAGAAATATTTAAGTAGGAGACATCCGGTACGTCAGAGTCACGATCGAGTTTGTCCAATAAGAGCGTTGAAAATATGGGTCAAACCCGAACATAACTCTGAACAACTAGATATCTTCTGAGAAAATCCCCTATCTTAGATAGATATTGGGATTAAGATAAAATTATCAATATTGAAATTTCAAATGACCGCTTAGGGCGCACCAGAGCTGTGAGCCCTAATTCAAGTTTTTTGTTGATTATTTTTCATCGACTGGACATGTATCTACGCGATAATGTTACTCGGGTGCCAGAAAAATCATTTAAGATTTTAAAAAACTAAACAAAAATTTGAGGCACCCGGGCATCATAATGGGTATTGCAATGATCCGGGAACAAATTGTCGATTATCGGTTTCAATTAATTTTAGGCAAAAAACTACTATTTGACATAATATGTGATAGTTTTGCTGGCGAGAAAAGCAATAAAATTAAACTGATCAAAGGCAATGCCTTTGGCATCAATGGTCCAAATAGTAATTCGTTGAAATCAAAAATTTCGGTTTTGCAAAATAAAGACCTTTTTTGCAGGATTTTTTAACCCAATATGTTATGGGTTTGTGTCGAAGATACGTTTATTTGAAGCTTAAAACTGATTACCGATTGAAAAATTACCATTTCGGAAACAAATCTAAAATTGGCACTGAAAAGAATTAATGAAAAATTTCTTAATCATCTTTTAAAAATTTACCTGGTTGAGTGTTCCTGGTCGTCGATGTAGATACTGTTGTTGCATTTTCGTACAAAATGTCGTGTTCACTGATAATCTGAGCTCTATCAATCGTAACAGTGAATTTATGTTGACTAGGAATAGCCCATACATATCACGGAGCTTCAAAATGCTAGCTCATAAAATTTGTTATTTTTGTCGAAACCTTGGTCCAAAAATTTGGCTTAAAATGTGAATTTTCAAGATCCTGATTTCAAAAATCCAACATTTTTGAAAACCTTTAATCTCGATAATGGTTAAATGAAATCGCAACAATCGATTCGCATGTAAACAAAAATTCTATCGGCAATTGCCTTTTACCTGGTCATATTAAAAGGTCGTTTTTCACACAAAAAAGTAGCCTTTTTCTAAAGAATCATGAATGTGGATTCTTTGAATTTTCTCTTGATCGTCGACTAACGTCCAAGCCAGGGGTCAGCACATCTGATTTTTTTTAATTGGATCGGGATCTGATCGCTAGGCTCGCAAAAAAATGGATTGTATCTGGATCGGATCGGTCGACTTTTCAAAAAAATTGATCGGGATGGGATCGGAAGGATCGCAAAAAATTGGATCGGATCGGTTTTTTTGAAAAGTCTATTTTCGTACATTTTAACTGCGAAAAACAGATTATTTTTTGTTTTTGACATAATATTCATAGTTTATAATTAATATTGATAAGAAAAATAATGATTTGAAAAACATATCCGACTTCAATTGGCGTTCAACGCGGTTGCCAATGATTTGGGAGTCGCAAGTTTGAGTCCGGAGCAGTTCTCATTTCCAAAACCGATCCGATTCCGATCCAATGTGTCGACCACTGGTCCAAGCCTTATTTTTGAGTGTAGCATTTTGATGCACCGTGCATATATTGTTCCGGAAAGCACAAAGAAAGCTCCGCTAATTAAAAAGACTGCAGATAAGTTCCAAAGTAAATTCCTATTGATAATCTTCACAAGAGGTGCAATTAAGGCTATCGCAACTAGACCAATGCCAGCTCCAATAAGCCGTCTGGCTACATGAACATCATTTTGTGATATTGGAATCCCCTAAAAAAATTTCTTTACATTTCATAGATTTATTTTTCAAATGAAATTCACTTAATTAAACATTTTTATTCTCCCTCATAACTTATGTGTCATAACTCGCCTAATAAGGGGGTCTTCATTTTAAATGATTATTTTTTTTGTCGACTTAGTTTTTGTATTTTTTGCTACAATAGTTATAAGGGAAATTGTTAAAGTGAGTGGAAATTTTCGCCAATGGGGTTGGACTAACCCATTGTGACGCTTTCTAAACCCCACGCAAGCTGTCCAAATATAGCAAGACGCCTGATAAGTGAAGTATAAAAATTGCCTAGGCTTGATTTAAAAATGTATACAATTTAAATATAGATGTATCATAAACTTTTAGAGAAATACACTTTCATTATTTTGTTCAAGTAAGTACACCAATAGATTTTGAAAAGAATAAGAAAATATTCTAGAAATTTGAATTAAAAATTATAACTATTTTCCGCCTACACATTTTTGTATAATTAATAATAGACTTTTCAAAATGTCGACGAAAAAATTATCGATGAAAATGGTACACCCCTTCATAAGGCCCTTAGTTTCGGGTTCGCGTTTGACCAATTAGATCATTGAAAATAATGGTCAAACGCGAACGCAAAACAAGGAGCTCCAGGATCCCATCTGAGGTATAAAAATGATTTTTCGATTTTGATTATCTTAACTCGATTGTGTCTCAAAGTTAATACTATTAAACTATACTGACTTTTCCAAACGATCCGGTTTGGTTGAAACATTCAAATTCTGTGAAATCTGTTAGATTATCTTGAAACCATTCCGACCACATGGTTTCCCATGAAACACAGTTGTGTTGATAACATCGCTGCCAAAGTCCAAAGTGCATTTCTATAGGTAGGGTGAATTCCCTGGGATTTTTGGTCAAATTCAGCTTGAGAATTATAACACTAACAAAGTGGGTATATCATTGGTTCTTCACAAATACGTTTAAGTCTTTTTAGGATATATCATTCTTAGAAAACAATATGATACAAGGAAATTTTGAAACTTTAAAGTGGTGAAAATTTCAATTCAAATTTTCGGTCAACGTTTATAATTTCGCTTTTAAACGGTAAATCACTGTACTTAAAGAAGTTTGATAGTTATTTGTGTTTTATGAAAACAATTTAAAAAATACTTTTCATCAAAATAAACTCATAAATTACTTTAAAATAATTATTAACATTATGTAAAACACTAGCCTGAAACCGTCAATTTTCCAAAAAAATTACTGTGTACCAGTAATAATAAAAACTTACACAAAAAATACCCCCAGTTGTTTCTTAAATCAAGAGCTTATATCGATTTTTATACACTTCATTTTACCCACAAATCGCAAGAAATTCACTCTATCTATTGGACTTGACAATATCGTTGGACATTTCAGTTCAATTATCATCCAATGATTTACGACAAAAGTGAATATAAAACTTATTTCGCAAATCACTTTTTAAGGGTGAATTAAATTTTTGTAGAATTTTGAAATTTTGAAAATTAAATAATTTATGATACCCTCCAACGAGCATGCAGCAAAACAATTCGGTCCATGAACTAAAAGTCGAACGCAAACATCTTGGGAGTCCTAAAATGATTTTTGATGATTTTATATGTGAGTTTACATTTTTGGTCGACCGAAATTTTGGTCACGATTTTTTAAATGCTCATCTAAAAACGTTTATAGAAATCAGCACCAGAAATAAAAAAAATCAGGAAATATGTCATACAATCTACTCAGAGAGCACCGATGTTTAACGCAAAAGTTTCGTCATCTATTCTTATTATGTTGAACGGGCTAATCTCTGAAAGCCAATCAGAGACGCATTATTCTTCCACGCTCAAAGCGGGACTCTCTGAGTGGATTGTTATTCGATTTCATTTTTTGCACTGAAACCAGTTACGTTATGGACCCATAACTTATGGTATACAAATAAATCCAAATGTTGTAGTTTGGACATGCTACTTTTAATAGCACTCGTTTTTCCCGTGAAATTGGTGAACACATGATTTATGTTTGCGAAAAAGTTTACCTTTAACTTGTAAATATCGGTAATTTCGTCAAGAAAAAGAAATTGTAGTCATCGAACTTTACCCAAATTCGATATTTTGCAACATATTTTCGATATTTTGAATCATATTTGTAAGATACCATAGATTAGGGTAGGAAGTTCCCACTGGGAACCGCAAATTCAAAGTCGCGGGAAGCTTCAAAAGTTAAACTTATCAGATGAAGAATTTTCACTGTTTTTTGTGCATATCTTATTTGCCTTATTTTTCGATTTTAAAATCTGGGAGAAAGTGGAAAAATCAGGTTTTTGACAAATTTTTTTTAAGTCTGATGTGAATTTTTCTCTTATTTACAGAAAGAAATAACCTTCCAAGAAAATTAGAAAGCCAAAATTTCAAAATCCTACGAGGAGTGGAAAGTTTTCCAAAATGACTTCGAAAGTCAATTTAAAATGGGCTTAAAAGTAAAAACATCAGGTTTTTTGATGAAAATTTAATTTTTTGGTCCGATATGCATTTATTTTCATTAACAGAAGAAAGAGCCTCTCAAAAAATTGAGGTGCCAAAATTTCAAAAAATTAATGAATTATTAAAAAATTTATTAATTATTTTGAAAATTATGAATTATAATAATAATTTTATATAAAAATTAAAAGTTGAGAAATTATTAAAAAAATTATGAATTATTATAAAAATTAAAATTTGAATAATAAAAAAATAAGCTTTCCAGACCTTTTTAAAAAAAATATTTTCGCCAAAAGTCTCAGAATTTTAAAGCTTTCTGGAATAATATGTTAGTCGTATGCACGTTTCAACTCTTTCTGCGGTTCTCACCCTACCATAGATACTCGCAAAATAATTTCAAACTAAATTTAATTGCATAAAATCGCTTCGAAAACACCACGAATGGATTCAGCATAGTCCAATATTTAATCACAGTATATCTTTAATGCCGGAAGAGTGGCCTTTATTAGTAAATCAAGCCAAAATTTTGCCTTTATTTACTATTAAAGGCCACTCTTCCGGGATTTAAGTAAAGTTAATCTCAATAACAGCTGACCGGTACACAAATGACCGACTTAGTTTTTTCAAAGAATCGAATGCAATTTGTTTAATAGTAAATTTTTTTTTGAATAACAACAGTAATTTATATGATATTCAAAAACTTTATGATCATCAGAATATGTTTTATTTCAGATTTTTTGCTTGCTTGTTTCATTTTGAGTAACTGAAAATCCAGAAAATGGCTACACCAACTAACCATTTATGAAAACCCCCGATAATGGAAACTCATTACCCTTTAATGGAAACCCATCACCATGTATGGAAACCATTTTTCACAAACAAGGAAATACCATTTATGGTAACCATTTTGTGGGTTTTGACTGCATATAATTGTTTCCTATACATGTAGTTTAAAAAACATCTTCAAAATTTTCCGAAAATTCCAAATTTTGCCAAAAATTATCATTTAATTGAAACCCATTACCATTTAATGAAAACCAATACCCATTTAATGAAAACCCATTACCATTTATGGAAACCATTTTTTTCGCGAAAGTGGTTTTCCTTAAATGGTTAGTTGGGGACCCCAACTTGGGGTACTAGTATTTTTTCAAAAACTTTAATTTTGTGATCCTACATATACTTATAACGTCATAAAAATGCACCAAGTCCATCGTTTATGTTTGAAAAACACAAAACAAATCAAATAATAACAAAAATCGAATTTTTGCAGTTTTTAATTTTGAAGTCAAATATTGATCAGAAAAATTGAAAAAAATCGGATTGATCTTAGTCTACTTTGTTTAAAGTGCGTCCCTGGTTTTCTTTTGAGCCTCGTTTTGAAATAGTCAAAGCACCCTTTTGTTTCTTTAATTTTCACGTGATCTTGAAAAATATATATTGTGAGTTTCGGGTTGAAATTTCACAATCGGCTTCCATCAATTTTTTTGGCGAAATTTATTCAAAAAAAATACGCTCCCATGGACTGAGAAAAAGTATGCTAAATTCAAGCTAAAATAAGATAATATTGACCAGCCGATTCTATTTTGATAAACGTTTTTACCTTCATCTGCATTATAAATCGGATGATGATAGACATCATGAAGCCAAAGAACTCGTTCTCTTTTGTCATTTTTGTCCCAGTTAATACTTTTTATACTAAAACATTCGCAAGTCATATTTTGTGGTATTTTTATATCTATCAAATGGCTCTTAAAAACATGACATAGTCTGTTGAACAGACAAAGCAAATATCAAAAATTTTAAACTTTATTACAAAATCAGGATTGATGTAATGCTTTCAAACTGGGTTAGTCAGTTGGTCAAATAAAAAACATTTGACCCATAAAAATTGATTAAATAGCATAGTGGTAACTTACCACTGGTACGTCATAACAAGTGAAAAATTGGGTAGAGTTCTAATTTCGCACGTCCTCCCTGAACTATATCAGCTACTTAACCAGATGGCCAGTTAGCCTGTCTGCAGTCAGATTCAACTCATTCTTTTTACATGCTAGAAAGTCGGGATTTGACTGGGAAATTGATAATGAACAAAATATTTTATAAGGGAAAGTTCAGATTTTGACCGCAAGGTGGCCAAACTCAATATTTCAACCTTATTTTTGCTCTGGCGCCTCGAATATATGTTGGGCCATGAGATATAATTTCGACCAATTAGAATCTCAATGTCGCACCATTTTTGTACTAAAAAAGCGGAAAAACTTTTTTTGTGAATGGAAATAACATCTCATGGGCCAACATATATGCGAGCACTTATTAAGCCAAAATTTGGTATTTTTTAGTAATTCAAGAATTTTCAAAGGCCGAAAAACACAAAAGTTGATAAAAATGACATATTAAATTAGATATCTTCGAAATCATCTATAAAAATTTAGTTATACCAATGTTGAATTTTCTGGATTCTGATTGCTTCGAATTTGAACCAATCAGAATTCAACTTTCTTGACATTATTTTTAGAAACAAAGTTAAATTTCGTCATCAGCGTAAAATTTATCGTGAAATGCAGTTTTTGAAAATAATCGATCTTGAAACTTTGCTCGACTGCGGACACCCTATGGGCCATAGCCTATGGCCCATAGGCTATGGCCATATGCTATGGCCAGTGGTGTGGCCTGCTGCAGTGTGGTGAAAATCGCGATACGTACGTTTAATCCGACTTGCCAACATATGTTCAATTTTATCTGATTTCAGCATTTTTTTAAAGAACTTCAGTAGTATATAGCAAAGGCGAGTCAGCTTGCCCACCCTTTGCAGTTAACTAAACCTTGCTAACAAAGATTTTAACTTTTGTCGCAAACATAATTTGTAGGGTGACAAAGTTCACTAGACCTAGCTAACAAAGATTTTAACTTTTGTCGCAAACATAATTTGTAGGGTGACCAAGTTTACTAGACCTTGCTAACAAAAGTTTTAACTTTTTGTCAAAAACATAATTTCATTACAGACTCTGGAACAAACTCAAGTCTCAACATTTGAAAAATAAGGTAAAAACTTGAGTTGGCTGTAGCAATTCTTAATTTATTGAATTAATTATTTGAGTACCGAGTTCACGCGCAAATTTAATCTCAGCAAAACTACAGACAGGTTATGAACAAGATGCGAAGAAAACAACTTGTTATATAATTACTTTTTTTTTCATTTTGCAAGGAATATTTTATGTACAAATATTTAATGTTACAATTGTGTCCAAAATATATAATGAACCAAAACATCTGAATATCCGAAAAAATTATCTGTCGCAAGAAATTCCGTGGCTTCAACTATATAATTCAAAATAATAAACTAAATTGAAAAACAATGTTAATAAAAAATCACAATTTTCATCATTATGTATATTTTTTATTCTAAATAACATATTTTGAGACTTCATATATTTAAATCTTGAGTTTATTTATTTGCAACTAATTATTGTCGGTAATAATGGTTACACTGTTTTCACATTTGCAAAGTTCTTTGAGACCAATAAAGATATGATTTCGTGAGGTACAACTCAATAATTGGTCTCTTGTAGCCAACACATTAACTTTGCAGTCTTCACATTGAATGTGGAAACTGTTTCTAACACAAGCTTTCACAAGATGTCGCTAAAAGATGTTTGAAGATGAGGTATTAGATTGAAAAAATCGTGAACATGATTTTCAAAAACAGAGGATGTGAATTATCTCACAGTATGCTGACTTTTTGTTGGAAAGATTTAATTACATTGCAAACATGAATATGTTAATTTTAACACGTTAATTTTAACATGTTAATTTTAAGCATGTTGATTTTAGCATGTTAATTTAAGCATGTTAATTTAAGCATGTTAATTTACGCATGTTAATTTACGCATGTTAATTTGAGCATGTTAATTTAAGCATGATAATTTAAGCATGTTAATTTAAGCATGTTAATTTAAGTATGCTTATTTTAACATGTTAATTTTTAGAAGAAAAATGTTGATTTTTTATAGTTAATAATACCTGCATATGTTTCAAACACCTTACCCGAAGACTTTGGAATGCGCTCTGATGGGTTGTAGTTTGTCGTGATTCACATTTAACGCCACAACTACAGATGTATCTTGTCAGTGCATAAGCATCCAACTTTTGTTTCTTAGCTGAAAACAAATTTGAAACTCGATAATTTGAAAAATAAAACTGGAAAATTCTGAAGAAGTGAAAATTTCACTACCAAAAAAAATTTTGTTCCTAGATACCAATAATTTTTTATTTTAACTGTTTTGCATGAAAAAAAAACTTTCCTAAAAACAATCTAGGCTCGACTAATTTTTTTTACATACTGTATTAATAAGTACCTCTCGATTCTGCAGGTTCTTGAAAAACATACGATAATTCTTCAATATTATGTTCTTGATTTTGAAATTCGTTCGTTGATTGACCAACAAAAATATTTCCACCGCGATTCACACTATCTTCACCGTCTTCCTTATTATCATTCTCATCACCTCCGTCATTCTTACCTCCTTCACCGTCTCTTCAATTCAATTCTCATAATCTTTCAACAATTCTTATCACTTTGCATCAACTTCTCCATCATGCGACACTAACTTCTATCTTTTCCAATTACACTTTCTTCACAGACCCACTTTCTAGCAACACGTTCATTCAAAAAAAACCCCCAACTTTCCTTTTTTTTCTTCTTTACCACCTACACCGTCTTCTTCATGATTCCATCAAACTACATCCATTTTTATCCTTCATCATTCTTCTCCATCAGCAACACTACTTTCTACTTCTTTTCCATCAACACCTTCTCACCCGAGACCACTTCCCCAACCGTTCTACAACACCACCTTCTTACTTCTTGTACATCTACATGTCATTCACTTTTTTGCTTCAATTATTCTTTATCTAAATCCGCTGTGTGCCACAAAAAACAGGTTGTCCAGTCTTCCAACACATCAAAAAACATTCTAAGAAAAGATGTCAATTATCATATAAAAACCAACATCCAAATGTTAAAATATTAACATATTAAAATTATCATGTTAAAATCAACATTCTTAAAGTAACATGCTTAAGTTAACATTCTTAAATTAATATGCTTAAAATTAACATGCTTTAAATTAACATGCTTAAATTAACATGCTTAAAATTAGCATGATTAAATTAACATGCTTAAATTGGCATGCTTAACATTAACATGTTTAAATCAAGCTGCAAATTTCAAAAATTTCAAAATTTTAAATTCGTTTTTAGATTTCCTTTGAATTTGAGACATGGAAAACTATAAATTCAAAAAGAATCTAATTCAGTGTATTTCAAGCTTGCTTGGAGAGCCAGTGATTTCGAAATTTGAAAATTTTTAAGGGTTAACTAGCCACACAACCACTTGGTAAATTTCAAAATTTTCGGAATTTACAATTTTAAACCTGGTTTTTCAGATTTCCTTATAATTCTGGGCATGTGAAATTGTAAATTCAAAATGAATCTAATTCAGTGGATTTCAGGCTTACTCACAGCCAATGTTTTTAAAATTTGAAAATGTTGAAGGGGTGAACTAGTCGCACAAACTCTTGGTAAACCTCTACCTCTTACCCACCATAATGTTTTTTAAGCTATTTTCAACTCATTCCCAATTCACATTTACTTTAATACTAACAGCTTACCTCAGTATTTATTTATTTTTTTGAATCCAGCAATCGCAGAAGTTTTTTTGTTATGTTGAGACCTGCTGTTTTTTCTCTTAAAAATTCCCCAAAGTGATTGATTTCTATATTTAGAAACTTTTCGGTTAAAAAGCGGAGCCACTCGAATCGTTGTTCAAACTGTTTTTCTCTATCTATTTGACTCATTTCAAATAAAAAATTAAATAGAATTTTCAAACTATGAAAGGATGTTTTTTAAATTAAATTAGATCAAATTACATCGAAAACAACAATTTTAAGCATGTTCATTTCAAGCATGTTAATTTTAAGCATGCTTATTTTGAGCATGTTAATATAAGCATAATACTTTAAGCATGTTGATTTAACCATGTTTTCGATGTGTTCGAAGACTGGACCAAGCCTGTTTTAGGCAGATTTACAAGAATAAAAATGAGCAAGAAAGTTAAAATGAACGTGTAGATGGTACAGAAGAAGATGGTGGTGTTGTAGAACGTGTTGGAGAAAGTGGTCGTGGTGAAGAAGGTGTTGATGGAAAAGAAGAAGAAAGTAGTGTTGATGATAGAGAAGATGATGAAAATGATAAGAATGTTGAAGATGATGCGAATGATGATGAAGACGATGAAAATGCTAAAGATGATAAAGATATTGAAGTGGATGTAGAAACAACCTTGTTTGCTGTTTAAATAGTTTAATCAGTTTATTCGATTTAAAACATTAAGTAAAATGTTTTGTGCAGTAAATAGACAACAACCATAAGAAATTAATTCGAATAAATTTATTCGTTCGCTTGTTGGAAAAACAAGATAGCTACCCCAATCTATCTTTCCGAGTCTTTGTACAAGATTGAGTTGACGTACCAAACTATTTTGAAGATCTTCATTGAAAGGTTCGTAGCCATGTATATTGTAAGTTTTTCTAGCCATACGGTCGAGCTTGTGGCAAATAAGGAATATAATGGTAATTTTATCACTTGTCGATCTCATTTTATTATAGAATTTATCAAATACGTCAACGAAAGTGAGATCTGTCAACTCACAATTAGCCAGATTTCGATCAATTGCCAAAATCAAATGTAGGTTTTCCAATGTGAAACTGGAACTTCTTCCTAAAACTGCATCTCTGATAAAAGAATCTAATCCATGACTAAAAAATGTTCAGTAATTTCCAAAGTCTCCATTCTTGACATTTATTTTGAACAGCTATATTTATAGTTTTTCTGAAATGTCTCCAGGCTATTTAACTTCCGACTATATAAAGAGAAAATT
>SCLH01000903.1:531829-606665 GCA_004367855.1 Oikopleura vanhoeffeni
ACACCACCCCCTTAACTATTTAAATATAATAACTTTGTCAAACACTCTTTTCAATTTTAAAAATGACATGAAGTTTTTGACTTGAGAAATTGTTCAAAATTGAATTTTAAAAGCTTGCACCAGAATAAAATTTTGAACAATTTCATGATTAAAAAATAAAAAGAATTTATTCACCCGATCAAAAAGTCACGCGACACTATTTGTCTTACTCGGCGCTGTTCATCCAGCTCCCGGTGGTTTGATTGTTGCGGTAAGACTTCTTTGGTAGCAAATTATGAAGCGGTAATTTTTTTTTTGACATGTGAAACTTATATCATCCCAGTTTTTCTTCAAATAATGGTTTCAGGCCAAAAAAATATTTTCTCAATGCTCTCTGATGGAAAAAATATACGAATGAATGTAAAAAAATTATCATACTAGTATTTGGTCTAACAAGTAATTGTTAGAGCTTAAGGGGGTTGAATCAGCTGGAAAAAATTTCTCAGGAGGCCATAACGCTGCACCCCAACTTCGGATTAGTATTAAAATCTCCAAATTGTTAGTTCGTAATCTCAAAAACTAAATAATTTTGAGAATTTCATGTTAAACCAACCGGTAAATCCGGTTCACCGGAAGCAAAAATAAATTTTTAATGATCGAATAATTTTTACACCCAGCATCATAAATGTTTGATTTTTTGGCATAAGCTAGAGAACTGAAATACTAGACTGAAATACAGTTCGATTTTTGCCTTTCCTACCTTATCACAAACTCGTTTACCTTATCAGCATCCCACGGTGCATCCATATTTCGGATTTTTTGAGATTTCTGTGATACACGAATTAGAAATGAATCTCTTAAAAAACTTAATGTGGACGGAGCGTTGCAAACCTTTAGTTTTAATTTTAAAAAAATGGTTTAAAATTAATAAAAACTTACCATCATTTCATTTTTCTTTTTAATATGTAGTTGTTTATTCAGATAATTTTTAACAAAAACTGATTTACAATTTATATAGCTCCAAAATAGTACAAATAATAATATTCAGACAAAATAAACCTAAATCATTTCGACTACTGAATAATTAATACTGACGTTCATCATTATGCTTTAATCGAACAGTAATCCTATGGAAGTAAATCAATGTACTGTCGCATTAAAAATTATATGACCTGGTACAATTTTTGTACTTTCTGATTCAAATCTATATTGATTGAGAAATTAAAATCGATTCCAGCATGTGACATGCAGCATGTCTTATTAGTCTCAATCTCCGTTTTTGCTAGAAACTTATGAAAACTTCTCGTCAATAAAAAAGTTTGAATATAATGACAAGTGCTACCCTTATTGGGAAAAACAATTTTTGGTGTGTTCCTTTTCGCCTGGCTATCAATTATGCTATGAAATACCGCTGACTGGCTGATACGCTCATACTTTTTTCAGCCTGAAAAAAATATCGCCGAAAAATGTTGTCGATATGGACATTTCCGGTGATATGGAGACAGATTTAAAGTTTTCCGTTTGAAAATGATAAAAACACGTGAGCATTTTCAATGAAGTTATTGACCATTTTTTTTCAATTCAATTAGGATTTTTGGTGGAGAGGATAAATCACGATGTCTTCTATAATATTGAAGGCCATCGATTGGCCAACCAATCAGAAACCAGCTTTTAACAATGTTGATATTTCCAATTGACAAGCCTTATTCCTCTGAGTTTTGAAAATAGATTATGCATTGATAGTTTTTCAGTGATTGCTGTTTAAAAATGCGTATTAAAATTTAACTAAATTTATTAACAGATTGACGATGAAGAGAACTCACAGATAATAAATTAAGGTTTATATATCCCAAACTGTGAAAAAATCATTTTTTCAAAGTACTCGTAGATAAAGGGTGATCTTCTTATTGGTGATCCAAAAAGACTGCTTATAACAGTTTTCATTAATCATGGACACCGAGCGCAGAACCCGTTCCATCGATAAAAGTTGGTCTAGCGCTAGAATTAACAAAAAGCGTTGTCGGACCATTTAAAGGATCTCAAGCAGAGGAATAACAATACTGCTATAAATTTTGTTTTCAAAAATTGGCGAACCAATTTTGAAGAAATTTACATTCAAGGGGAAAAACTAGATTGATCTTGCAAGATGATAAAAAATAATTATTCTTGTTTTTTTCGAAAGTTGGAACCCTATATTTGAAATCAACCAAAGATAAGTGCATTTGGTGATTAAAGAAGCTAACTTGATAGTTATGTACAGGGAGGCGGTATCGCCGACAGTTTCTTGTCAAAAAATTTCGGCGATACTGGCTAATTCGGCGATATTGGCAAATTCGGCACTTCGGCGATATGGGAACAGAAATTAATTATTTCGTTCAAAAATAGAAACAAAAACGTAAGCGTTCGAAAGGTCAAACAATTTTTCAATTTTAAACAAAGTTTCACCATAGCCTATGGTCCATAGGTTTCAATGAAGTTAATCACTAAAATGCGTAGAAGATTATACTCCACCAAACGCAATCAAATAAGAGTTTATAACTGTAGATTTAGGGAATTCAATCATGAAAATGACTTCATTCATGACACTCAAAACGTAATCTGAGATATCAATCTCAAAAAATCGTGGAATTGCTTAGGTTTTTATAGACGATTTCGGCGATATCGCACCCCTTTGTATTTTGATTGCAAGATCTAAAAAAGAGTTTAGTGTTTTAATAGCTGCCTAAAGCCATTCGTCTTCGGAGAGTTAACATGGAAAATGCAAAAGACGTGAATCGTTAATTTATTATCAACAAAGGAAGTAAAACAAGTCAATATAAATAATATTAAATACAGATTTTCGTTTTATATTGCAGTTCAACTCATGATGCTTGTTAATAATGATCTTTTTTAGTTTTGCAAATTGACTTTTTTGTATTTAAAACCAAAAAATTAAAAAAATTTTTACGGTAGACCGTGTTCGTTTAAAAAAGTTTTGTTATTAAGAGTTTGAAGGGCCATTTTTCACCAAAAATGTTTAATAATTTTTTTCTTACCTGAATTTATCTTAAAAATGCTTGTTATCTTCATAGCGCGTGTTCTTATTCCACTAATGTTGTCTAAGTGATTGTCTTTTGTGTGATTACATGCAATGGGTGCTTGATATTGGGACCGCCAATTTGATCGATGTTAATCACTCAAGAAATTACTAAGACAATTAATAAGACAACATCAGTGGGATTCGAACACACGCTAAAGTGATAATAAGCATTTTCAAGATGGACTTATGTTGGGAAAAGGATAAATTTCGAAGATTCAGATAATCAGAATTTGAGTGAACTTTTTTCTATTTAAAATGTTGCCAGTTCCACATTCAAAATTTTTAAGAAAATTGTGAACCTTTCTTGGAAAATAAATGAAACTCATCTATATACATGTATATGTTCAGAATGAATTGATTCGTTTTCCCCATAACGATAATCCCCTCTAAAGACACTTTGCCAAAAATCTGAGCCCTACTACTTGATAACACACTTCCTTTACTACACAGGGCACACCTAAATCTTTGGCATATTTTTAAAGGGGGATATGCAAATCGATGATCAAGTTAGTTTTTTTCAAAAAATCATTACGTCTAATATTTTTGCATTCAAAAAAAAATATTAGAATATTTCATTTTGTTAAGCTGAAAATTCGGTCAAGGGTTAAGTGTAAAAAAGTTGAAAACTACTGAAATTGATATCATTATTTCTCACAGTATCAAGGGAAAAAATGATATCATCTGATACAATATCAAATTTAGCAAACGCATAATTATAATTTTTTTGACATTTTCCCTTTTTCACATTTCACCATTTAACCCTGAAAATTATGACATTGCATCAGAAATTTTATTATAAAACTAAACTTGACTGCAACAACCTCCTCGTAAAAGTTGATAGCAAGACTCCCTGAATAATTGTTGACGAAATGACGATTGTTGTTCTGAATTATATGTTTAGTCAACAAATATATTCATTATTTATATCATTTTTATTAAAAAATTAAATAAAACTGTATTCAGGAAAAATGTATGTAACTCAAGCAGGACCGCAGTCTCAGTTATTCAGAAGCCCCTTTGATTCCGCTTAAATAATTATGAAATCCTGATAATCTACCATCACTGATTTTCACACTCAGAATATTATCTAACTCGTCATTTTTTTAATATTTAAAACGGCATAAGAAACATTTTTAATACCTAATTAGGGAAATTTTATCTGATAACTAGGATGTCATGACATGTCACGCGTGGATCTCATAAAGATTCCTGATATCGTTCGTGAGTATTAGAAGATTTGTAAAAAATCGACCATTTTAGGCTGATAAAGATTAATTTGTAAAAAATTATAGACGATATGATATCGTCGATATCCCCTATTCACATTTTTCTGAATATCCCGGCCCTGATTAGGAAACGTAGTGTGTTTTTAAGTAGTAGGGCCGGGATATTCACAAAAGTGTGAATATGGGATATTGTATAGAATTGTTTTATGACAAATAATATCTGCAGTATCTTATTTTCGGATTCGTGGATATGACGTTATTCAACACTAGAGAGAAAAAAACAGCAATTAAGTTTTATGCATTTAACGATTGGGTTTTAAATAATTCACAAAAACCAATCAATTTTATGCATTTGAAGGTCAAATACTTCAATTAACAATTGAAAAATACATATCCACTCAATTCTCACAAAATATACCCAGTTTGAAAAAAGGCTTATTATCCAAAGCACATTGCTGGAAGCACCCACAATCTGCTCAATGATTTTGTGCGAAAAAACAAAAATTTATTTTTTGAAATTTTTAAAACATTTTCAGATTTTTTCAAGATTTCGGAAGTGATCTAATATGAGTATTTAACAAAGCTCAAGCACCGGGGATCGTTATAAATATTAATTGCAAAAACGCATATCCTTTTTCCAACCTAAGTCCAGCTTAAAAATGCTAACTATCTTTAAAGCGTGTTTGAATCCCACTAATGTTGTCTCAGTGATCACACACCGATCAATTTTGACGGTCCCAATATCAAGCACCCTTGCCTATAATTATACTTAATCAGTTTTAAGATGGACTTAATCAGTTTTAAGATGGACTTAGGTTGAGAAAAGTATATTGGTAAGGATGACTTACGTTAGTTCTGTTGTCAAAATATGATCTGCTCAAGTATTTTTTCATTGGCCTTAATTTCTTTCACAGCAATTTTTATTTCACACGTAATAAGAATAAATATTTTATTTAGATTTGCGATAGTGGTCAAAATTCCTTCAAGTTATAGGCTATCTAAGTTCATACTTTTTGATCAATAAAAATTTTCTGCATAATTTTTAACAAGTCATTTATAAGGTAAGATAGTATTTCGGCTATATCACAAAAAAATTTAAAGTTTTTGGTCATTTCTAGAATTCTAGAATTTTTATGGGATTGAGCTTCCGGTTCAATAAAAACCATAACATTTCTGATAAGATCATCAAAACAAAAATTTTCAGGCATTCTTTTTTGCATCATAAATTTCATAATTAAATATTTCATATGCAATTTCGCCAACTTTGACGTATTTTTCTGATTTGAAAAAAAATTTAATATTTTTGAAATAATTTTTTAATACACATAATCGTAAGATGCTATTTCTGAGCGATTCCCGCTACTCTTGTCCCCTTAAAATGAATACAACTATAGCAAAGTCGATATTCAATTAATATAGCCGAAAAACTATATAGTCGAAATACTATCTTACCCATTTATAATTCGTTGAAAGAGAGAAACTAAACTCCTCACAAAATAATGCAGACAAATGTATTAAGACAAATATTGACCCCTGAAACAGTTATAGACTGAGATGTGGCACAAAAAGTAAGACACACTTTCACTGACTCGCTATCAATTGAATTTTGTGGTGACGCATTGAAAAACTTTTTGTTTTTTAGGGTTCAGGACTGCGGTCAATTTTTTGAAGTAAAATTCAGTATTTCAGACGAACACTTTATGTCTATAAACTAAGCTCAACCACGTCAAATATTGATAACAAAAATATTATACAGTGACTTGATGGCCAAAATTCTTACATCAATAGGGACTCCTTTTCGAAAATCGTCAAAAATGTTTTTCAAACAAAGAACAAAATAAGCCAGCTAAACTAGGCTATGCACGCTAAAAAATCAACCTCGGAATGTATATAAGAAGGCTGTTGAATATGGTCAATTAAGGCTCACTGAACAACTGTTTTGCTCTGATGAAATAATTTGTGAATCGACATATTTTTAAAGTTTTGAAGGATTAAAAAGAATTCAATAAATTATCCAGAAATTTCAGGAAATATGATTTTTCGTATATCTATCACGATACTTAATGGGGCTTGCATGCCACTTTTTAAGCCAGCATTTTCAAATGACTCGGCTCATAAAAAAAACTTATCCTTTTAAATTCTAAGATAGCTCAAACTGAGCACAAATATCTAGTTGATGATAAAACGAAAAAAAATGGTGCAAATCAGAGCATTTTTGAATTTGTTTTTGAGATTACTGAAATTGTTTAATCATCAGTTTTTGTGGAAAAAATTGGAAACAATGGTCTGATTCGGACATTTTTTTCAATTTATTATTTTCTTAATATTTGTGCTCAGTTTGAGCTATCAAAGAACTCAATCGGATGAGTCGTTTTCGAAAGCTAAATTTTATTTAAATTTTGGCTGAAAAACTGGCATGAAAGCCCAAGTAATTACCATAATAAATATTAAAAAAAAATTTTAACCAATAATTGATTTTGGCTGGTTTCTTTTTCATCTTATGTTACTCATCATCACTCGAAATCTGGACCAAATTATTTTTCGAAAATCGCCAAATTTTTTCTCAAAGACCAACGTTTCTCAAAATGCTGCATGTGTAACAAATGGCGTCGAGACCAGAAGTGATTCGGAAAAAATGAATCAGGCTGAAATACATTTCTTTCTCTCATTTAAAAAGAATAACAATATTATTAGATCTTCTGCAAAATTCTCTACCTTTTTTAATTTTGTACCACGAATCACTTTTGTCTCGACGCAACTTGGAACTCAGGCGGTTAATGTAACATAACGTATCACTAATTTTAAAGGTGATATAGAACTTTTTAAACATTTTGACTGTTATTAAATCATCTTCAGAATGAGACAAATTATTCAAATGACTCATCTTTCTGAATTTGATATTTAATGTGTGAAGTTCGAAAAACTCTCAGGAAAAACATGATTAAAAAGTTTGAAAATCCTGAATTATAGATCAAATATCCCTTTAACACCTTTTGGATGATTTGAGAGATGTAGGTTGGGGGAGCCAATCCTAACACTCCTGAGACCCCTTCTAGCCACTCATGAGGCCGTTTTCTCTTCTTTTCAGCCTACATCTCTCAAATCATCCAAAAGGTGTTAGAGGGATATGGGTTATCCTCCCTGATTTTCGTAAAACAATGATGGAATAACGACTATTTTTGCAATGGCGAGCATCATAATCTTTATAAATATCAAAATTTTGACAGCAGTTTGAACAAAGAAAGAGTTGGCTCAAGCTTAAGAGAGTCCTTCTTTAAGAGAGTCCTTCTCGCGAAATTAAACTCTCTGAAAATTAGACTCATAGCTAATAGAGCAAAATGAATAACAACGGACATAGCCTCGCGGTTAAGAAACCACCATCAAAAGTTTTTTCTCTCATGGTAAAAAATACTTCAGAAATATTTTGTCAATATTAAATTATTGTCTGTCTTTTATTTATGAGATTTTAGAATAATATATCGATCATGATTCCCGAGTAACTTAAATATCTTATTACCTATTCTTTTAACAAGCAAATAAGATATTTAAGTTACTCGGGCATCATAATGGATATATTGTCAGAACCAACAAAGTATCCACTATCAGAAAAAATAACAATAAGCGTGAGCGCACCACTCACTTTTTGCTCTGTTACTTTTGTTCTAAGCACGTTTCCGGAAAAAAACTACAAATTAAATTGAGGCAAGATTTCATTTTATAATACATTGTATATGAAATACATTGTATGTGAAAACAAAAAAAAACTCGGTTTGATTTCGAAAATTTTTGATTTGAGTGACTTGAAAACAAGTTTTTAGACGTTATCTACTGTATTTTATAAAAAAAAAACGAATTAAAATTTATTTGCGTATAATACTATCGGTGAGTCCTACGAAAAATAAATAATTTTCATAATAAATATTCCAAATATTTTATCGAAATTGTTTACAGGTTTTTGCTCCCTAGCGCGCCACCTGGTGGTTACTGAACCACGATGCCATGTTCATCGTTATTTTTTTGCTTAATTAGCTGTGGGTCAAATTTTCCGCGACTTGAATTGAGCGAGGGGGACTCCCCTGATTGAGATTTTGCTTAAATGCTCACAAGCCTTCTATCAACTGAGTTACTATTAATACCTAGGTTACTGCATCTGTTACAGGTTGAGGTTCTGCGACGAGGTGTATCGAATGTTATTCTGCATCCAAAAATCAACTGGAAAAACATCAAAATAAAAAAATTCATATTATGATATATCGTTCAAAACTTTGAAAAACTTTATATTTCAGTTAACAAATAGAAAAAAATTCTGACCTTATTATTTCAATCGGAGTGCTTTATATTTGGAATAACGAGTCATGAGATCGCTGACGCCTCACCAACAATCGATTTTTATTTATTCTCTAATTTAAAATTTGTAAACCTTTATGCGCTTAATAATAAGGTGGGTTACCAAGTTTTGGCTGACATCATATTTTTTTTGCAATTTTAAGCTATATTTAAGCACTCAACAAATAAACTTTCAGTCATATCGATCATAATGCCCGAGTTCATATAAAAAAATTGGTTTTATTCTGGTGAAGAACATTTTCGGAACACAAATCGAGTGATGACTACCTAACTGATAATCAGTTACTAATTATGAAATCAAATTAGATTATAAACACTTTCTTATTTACTACCAACGCACAAAATTGAGTCAATGAAATAGAGTAGGCTATGATCTTAATTCAGTATTATCAACAATAACGTAACATCAAACGATTTTTGTCCCAAAATAGGTCTTGACCAAAATAAAAATGAGATTCTATTTGAACTCGGGCATCGTAATTTATATAGTGTCATTAAAGCGCCGAGTACCTCTTTAATATAAAACAGAGGATTCAGGTAACATTTCAAATTATATTGACAACTTGAATTCACTAAGATTGATTTAACAATTTTACGACCAAATTATCCTACCAAATCAGCCGTTTAGCTTTTAGATTTTATTAAACATAGAATATGTTACTGAAATCGAAGACATTATTTCCGTTTTTAATAGATTTTTTAATTCGAATGAGAAATTATGGGTTTTTGAAGTTTTTTGACAAAAAAAACCCTAAAAGGTATCTCCACTTAAATTATTAAACAATCCATCAGAGCCCTGTTTTCAAAAATTTTCTTGTAGCGGAAAAATCGCGAAAACCGAAACTAAAATTTTAACAAAAATTGAACAGAAGTAAAATTTCCATCGAAAAGGAAATTTCGAGAATCTGGCTCTTAAATATTGGTTTTACTGCTGCTCCGGACTCCGGAGCCTGAAGCAAACAAACTGAAAATAAAATTAACGAACATCGTAGAAGGAGATACCGTATGAGAGTTTTCTGAGACGCTTATTGGAGGTTCATGTGGAATAAAAAGACCAATAATTCTAAAAAACGTATGCAGGTCTGTAAATAGACTATTCAAGATACCTATAAATTTTTTAAAATCAATTGTCTCATTTATAATTTAATTTCAAACATATCTATTACGGTACTTACTGAGAATTTTGTGCCTCGTTTTTAGCCAAAATTTTTTTATAATTTGGCTTTTGATAACAAGTTATTTTATTAAGTTTTTAAATTGCTCAACCTGAGCACAAATATCTAGTGAATTATAAACTAAAAGTAAGATGGTCAAAATCGGACCGGGTTTTGTTTATTTTTTACTGAGATTACTAAAATTGATTAGATATCAGTTGCTGCTTAAACATTGTAAACTATGGTTTTGATTCGGATAATTTTTTTATAAATATTTTTGCTCAGTTTGAGCTATCTAAGAACTTAATCGAGTAAGTCGTTTTAGAAGCCGAATTAAATAAAAATGTTGGCTGAAAACGTAGCATAAAAGCCCGACAAAGTACCGTAAAAGATATATAATAATTTACAAACCTACTACAGGCCCAGTTTAGGCAATCAAAAAAATTGCGGTCAAATTAATCGATAATTTGACTTGTCCAGATTAGATTAGTTTGTTCATTTTTCAAAATTATTTTCGAAATCACGTCAGAATTGTTTCTCATTTAATTATTTGTTCACGAGATGTTATACTTTTTATTTAAGTACCGGCTCCATCTACCTGCTAACAGTTTTATGATATTATGAGTTTTTCTAATCGAAAATTAGGTTTTAATGTTTTGCTGAAAAAATTACTCGAAAAATTTATCAAAAAATGAAAATTTCGATTTTTTGAAATTTTTCATCATTTTAGTTAAACATTGAATGTTTTTTATCGTTTCTTAGCAATTTGATGCTATTTGTGGACCTCAACGTGACTTAAAAAAAGTACGACCGCTACCACCTTAATAAGGTAGGTGTCGCTTTTTGGTATCTTTCAATCACGCCTCAAAATAATTCTAAGGCAGTTGTGGAAAGGTGGTGAGGCAATTCTAGAACACTAAACGATTTTCTAAAAATCTATTGTCTTTAAGACCCCACATACAAAGCGTCTAGAAATTCACACAAAGTACCAGATAATTCAGTTAATAAATAAAGTTGTTCTTATTTTTTCGAATTTCAATCTTGTATTTTCTAGAATCTCACTTTTAACCCGATTTTTACAATTTTTTGACTTCGAACTCTATCTTCTTTTAGACGGGTGTTCAGAATAAAGCAGTTTTTATTATTAAGTTAGATTAATATAATGTCGTCAAAATAATCGTTCTGAATTTTTGATTATAATTCCAGAATTCTCAAAACTTGACTTTCGTCCGATTTTAACCAAAGTACCACCAAATTCAAGCTGAGATTTCACTTATCAAAAAATTGGCTTAGAGCTTATCGTAATTTTAAATCTATCAGCGTCAAATTCAATAATTAGTTTTAACATTTTAGCCTAAAAATAATTGAAATTTCTATAATTCGATTAAAAATTTTTCGATTATTATAATGTTCTGCATCGTTTTTGTTTGTATCATGGTGGAATACCGGTTTTATGCGAATTAAAGCGAAAAAATATTCGAATTTTGAAAATTCTAGATTTTGTTCTAGATTGTTTTTTAAAAATAATTGCCACCATGAGATTCCTTTGGTCAACTTTAGTCATAACCGATATTATTAATATCGGTTATGACTGAAGTTGACTCAAGGAATCTAATGGTGGCAATTATTTTTTCAAAATAATCTAAAACAAAATTTAGAATTAATATCATATTAATGTAACATAAATTAATAATATAAAGGGCTCAAAAAACCGACACCTACCCCCATAACCAGGCTTCCAAAATGGATGCCTTTTATCTCCTTTTCTATCCCTTTTCATAGCAAAAGATAGGGAAAATTTGGGGATAAAGATGAAAAATCGCAAAAGTGATAGTTTTTTTTGAAGCCTGCTTTTTATAACCCTTAATTACACGAATTCCGAGCAAATTTTTACTCAATTTAAAAATCTCTATAAATAAAACTAGAAAAGATATCAAAAATAGGTCAAGATTATATTGCTTTTAATTATGTCGTGAAAATTTATCAAAGTTTTTGAAAAATATTTTTAAGACCCAATTTGGCCGAAACTTATTCCTATAAAATTTGGCGATATTGGCACATACGGTGATATTTATCACCCGCCCTCAGAGTACAAATCCAAAATATTTGAAAAATGCGAAATCTGAGCATTTGATTGGTTGATCATTTCTTAATCTGACCAATGAAATCGACCTATTCCGCAATCAAGGGTTTTGATTGGATGCTAATATCTTGCGTTGTTTGTATCATTCAAATATTTAGGATTTGTACGCTGAGGGCGAGTAATCCATATGGGAACAGAAATAAAAATTTTGATTAGAAGAAAAGAAAATGTGTTGGCGTTCGAAATGAAGNGGATGTACGGAAAGTGCGTACGGATAAAGGTCACCCATGTCCAGAGATCGAAAAAACTGGATCGGACAATCGTATCTGGGAATAAAATCGTCGTATCGTTTTTTCCGATCCGACCCAATAATGATTGTATTTAGGGGTCAATCGAGCCGCCGATCCAATAATTTACTTAGCGGGCATCGATCCGACACGATCAATATGATTATCCCGATCCATGATATCGCCATGCGATATGATGAAAAATACCTACCGGTCGATCAGTTAAAATTGTACACCCTTGCGATCCGATCTAAATTAAGTTAATTTCACCCCTCCTCGATCCGATCCAATACACGATTTTCTCCATCCGATCCCTGTCTGTAACACCCAGCGGGTCAACAGTTATTTTGAAAGTTAATCGGATCGAAGACTCTAACAAAATAATGAACTCAGACTTGGTTTGACCGGATAAACAGAAATGAAATCGCTCGGAGGCAAAAAACGAATAGGCTGACCCCGATTCAATGTCAAACCCAGCCGAACTGATCGATCTAACTTCTTCGAACTGAGAATTAAGTAAAAATTAAATAAGATTTTCTTCCACGAAACAAAAACTTATGTCAGACTGACGCGTCAGATACAATAAATTCTATTATATGTGTATGAATGCACCCTATAAGTTATATGGGGCATAAAACACTTGCGAAAACTGGCAAGTTGAAAATTCCGAAATGAAAAGATTTTAAAATAGTAATCCAACATCAAAAGTTTGATTTCTTAGGCTCGGAGTCCCAGGCTCGGGACAGCATCAAAAAAGTTTGCTTGTGCCACTAATGGCTTGTGGTCTCCACGGGTTAATTCAACGTACAATACACCCTGCCTGAAATGTTTTCTCACAAAAGAGTTGTCATTAACAATTCTGTAGGCGTAGTCGATGAACCTAAATACGAAGGCATTGCCGGTAGGCTCAATTAATTGGCTAGTCCGAGCAAAAACAAATGGCTAGCGGAAACTGTGTATACAGCATTTTTTGTATATTTATTTCGATTTAAAAATTGAAGTGTGAGAAAAAATATAGAATCTATAAGCAAAACATAGTTTTTTGGTGTCAAATTTCGGCTAACGTCAACGTTTATTATCTTTATACATTATTTTTACTCAATGAAAATTATTATTAACCGCCAAAACGGCAAGTGTTTGAACAAATGAAATTATATATTATACAATTATATGTATATATAAAAAATCAATCAGCAATATAACATGGAAAGACTTAATAACCGAATGAAAAAATGTCATCTTTGGTAATAATATAAGTTTATTTATATTTATCAGTATATCTATGTGAAATAAGCAATTAACAAGGTTTGACACATAACACATTTCCAGTAACTCTCCAAATGTTTATTAAGAAGGTATGGCATGGGTCAAGCACATCGAGAAATCGTTTTTTGGATGCGGACCTTGGACCACAGAAAAAATTGCATTGCGATCAGATAGTGCTGGCGCCTGCTTATGTGCTTTAAATCTGACCGAGTTCAATTTTTGAACCTCAGACTTTGTTGCTTTTTCATAAGCTCACTCGGCTGGTACGAAGCTGAGAATATTTTGAAAGAAAATTTCAGGCAAGCCGTTCTGATAACTACATATGTATAATGTATCAATATCCCTTTATAACTTTTGGGCTTATTATTGGCGTAGCCCACAACGTTAAAAACACACACGTTAAAGAGGAGTGTCGGACTACGCAATCTAGGCCAAAACAGCGATAAAAGGCGATATCCCCTCTTAAGCACCTTTTTCGAACTGATGTGAGAGATTGTACGGCTTTGGGGGAGCATCCAACCCTGAGACCCTTCTAGCCAGCTCATCGGAGGCAGGCTTTCTCTTTCTTGTTCCCACGCTACATCACTCCTCTTAAATCATCCAAAAAATGGTGTTAAAGAAACTAATACTGTTCCAGATAGCAGCCTGCCAAATTGACATCTGAAAGACAAAATTCATAAGATGATTTTTTACCCAAATCATTTAGGAAGAGCACCTAAACTCTGTTGCTAATTTCCCCGTCATCCTGGCAAAAGAATCTATGGTTGTTAAAAACTATCAACTAGACAAGCTTAACGTGAACAGGCGCATTAGCTTCGGTTATTACTTTCACAGCAATCCGAGTTCAAAAGTGACTAATCAAGTCAAAATATTTTTTGGTTAACTTAATCTACAGACGTGACGGGCCCAAAACCCGCCGAAAGTTTCTTGCCAAAAAAAATGGAAAACGCGAGAGGCCTCGAAATGACGGTCATATGTCAAACTATTTATCTGATTATAAGAAGTGAACACAATGAGGTTCAAAATAAAGGTTGAGCAAATGTCAACTATAGAATGACGTCATTCACACACGACCGACGCTGACGTAATTTGTAATATAAGTCGGAGTAAATCTGGCGGTATTCGGCACTGGAAAGTATTTTCATGCTGGAAAGCCGTGAAATTGCGGTTAGGTTTTTTTCGTGTTTGAATTGCGATATAGGGCGATTATATAAGGGCCCCGCCTGTATTAGCTGTAATAGACTATAGCGTATAGGTCGTCCACCAGATATAGGTATTATTCAAGATATAACTTGTAAGTGCGTATTAATCCATGAAATGTGATACAGGCGGGAAATATCGCGCGGCCCAATAGCTCGTCAAATTAACCCTACAGCAATATCAACGATTTTAATGCTAAAATAATTCCTATTTCCATATTCTCGGAAAGTGCTCAATATCGCCGTGATTTTCAAAAACCTCCTATAAAATTGAAACGGCTTTTCATTTTCGAAGATGAGACACAAATAAGAGAAATAATTTATTTCTTGTTTCAATATCGCCAAAGGCTCAATATCGCCGATGTGCTAATCGATCCATTTTTTGCCAACAAAACTTCGGCTATAGCTGAGTTCCTCCCTGTATCTACTTAATTGTAATTGATTAAGTTTACTTGAAAACACAATTAATTCATTCGAAAATCAGCGACAATTGAAAAAATCGATGCGCAGATTGGACAGGTGTAATTAAATACAAAATCGGTTGTTTTTTAAAATTTTTGCATAAAAACTGTGGAGCTTCTTTGCAGTTTCTCTAGATACCTTAGTTCAACTAGACCAGAATTTCGAAAGATTTAACTAAAAAATTTGTACTGCAAAGTGAAATTGTAAAAGAAACTGAAAAAGTTTGAGAATATAATTTCGAGCTTATTTCTAAATAAATGATTGTTGTTTTGTGGATAATTAAGCTCTAACCGGACGATTAGCCAGGTTCAATTGGTCATCTCTAGGATCGAAGTTTGGCGTGCCGAGATCACTCTAGCAGGAAAGACGTCGAAGATTTATCTAAAGACGGATTTGCTCAATAAACCAAACTAATAAATGTTAATACGCTCAAAAGAACAAACAGTACTGTACTAGATATTACAAATGCCTGCTATTTTCTGTCCGTCATCTGTGTCTGTGGAAAATGTAAATTCAGCTAAATTGGTTGATACTATTGTTTGAAATACGTTAAATAGACGTACTATTGCGGTTGGTACATTCGAGTACGGAATAAGCAGGTGCGCGTCACGGATATAGGTGCAGCACGCAGTGTACTTATATATTTGATTACGGGTCCTCTGGTCATTTTGCCACTTTTCAGCCGAAAATTTGTATTCAATTCGGTTTTGTGAAAAAAACTCATGTCCGAGTTAAATTTTATAGACAGCTCAAACTGAGCACAAAATGCTAGTGAATTAAAATACAAATAGAAAACAATTAGTCGAATCGGACCATTTTGAATATTTTGTCCGAGATTATTGAAGGATTTTTTAATAATTGGTTTTTTGTTTTAAATAATTGAAAAAAGTGGTCAGTTTCGAGCGATCAAATATAAAGAAATTTTGGCTTGACAAACGTGTGGTCAAAAATGACCAGCCGACGCCGTAAAATGATATGATGTCTAAAAATGCTCATGTCGGCCACTTTTAATGAAAATTTCTCCACCCCATCATGAAAATCTTTATTTTCTTATATTATTACGGTACGGAATCTCAATTCTCCAGATCTTATTGATAATGAAATCACCTGATGTCTTCTATCAATTTTTCAATGAGTGGGTTCTTCATCAGCATAAGAAATATCGCCAAGGTATTCCCCCATAGAATTTCTCGTTTTTACGTTTTTTTGGTAAACGTGAAAGATCAAAATTTGAATTTTTCAGATTGATGTTTCCTGTCCACCAAATTCTTCAAACAGTTTGATATACTCTTGAAACTCTCATATTGTCTCAATATCGTGAAATTTTCTTAATCAGCGAAGTTTCTAGCCTCGAGGTTTTTTCATGCTTATACTGCAAGACATGTTTTCGTCTGCAAAGAGACAGCCATACAAGAAAACTGAATGAGAATAAACCGTAATAGAAGTCAGAAAGTCACAGTGATTATTCAGGAGAGAATTTTAGCAGATTTAGTACATTCTCCAAATAGACTTAATCAGGTGAATTTATAGAAAATAAATTGTTCGTCAGTAATAAGAGACCTACATAACATGCTGAATATTAACCAAATCATCATACTGTTTGATACGACATTGGTCCGAAAATTTTTAACACAACCCCAAATAATAAAATTAAAGTTTTAGAAGAAGTTGATTGTTTTCTTTCAAAAATATATACAGGGGGCAATGATCGATTTCAGCTAAAATACTTTTAGGTGCAAATAATCGACATGCACCAATGGCTGACTTTGGCAATATCGCGAAATTTTTGGAGATTTAACTATCTCAAATAATTTCTCGAGAGTTGACGTCATTTTTCAGATTGTACTTTCTCAAAATCTAGTCTTTTTAACTTTATTTGGATTTGCCTTTCGTGATTGTAGTTCAATTCTCACGAATTTTGTGAATTACTTCATACGAATCATTGTGAAAACTCCTGCTATAGAAACTTAAAAATTGTTTCGATCAGTATGACTTCATTTCGGAACGCCAACACATTTTCTTTTCTTCTAATGCAGAATTTTTAATTTCCGTTCCTCATATGGATTAACGCCCTCAGCTACAAATCCTAAATATATTGAATGGATACCAAGCAACGCAAGATATTAGCAGTCCAATCAAAAACCCTTGAATTGCGAATAGGCCGATTCATTGGTTTTATAAGGAGTTTCACAATAGATTCGTATGAAGTAATTCACAAAAATTCGTAGAATTGAATACTCCACGAAAGGCAATCAAATAAAAGTTAAAAAGACTAGATTTGAGAAAGTCAATCCTGAAAATGACGTCACTCTCGAGAACTAATTTGAGATATAAATCTCCAAAAAATTCAGCGATATTGCCAAATTCAGCCATATTGGTGCATTTGTCGATATTGGCACTAAAAGTATTTTAGCTAAAAATCGATATTGCCCCCTGTAGATATTTTTGGAAAGAAACACAATCAATTCATCTAAAAACTTTAATTTTTATTATTTTGGGGGTTGTGCTTTAAAAATTCGTGTACCAATTGCGTATCAAAGTGATGATATTTGTTAATATCCAACATGTTCATGTCAGGTCTCTTATTACTGACGAAAATTTATTTTATAAAATCACCTGATTAAGTCTATTTGGAAGAATGTCTAAATCTGCCTAAAATGTCTCCTGAAAATAAAATCATGTGACTTTCGTGACTTCATTACGGTTTATTCTCATCAGTTTTCTTGTATGGTTCTCTTTTCAGACGAAACTGTCTTCATATAAGCATGAAAAACCTGAGGCTAGAAACTTCGCTGATTAAGAAAATTTCACGATATTGAGACAATCATGAGTTTCAAGAGTATATCAAACTGTTTGAAGAATTTGGTGGACAGAAAATCAATCTGAAAAATTCAATTTTGATTTTATTTACCAAAAAAACATAAAAACGAGAAATTATGGGAAATACTCTTGGATATTTCTATGCTGAAGAACACTACATTGAAAATTTGAAAGAGACATCAGGTGATCATTATCAAATAAATGAATCTGGAATAGAATTGAGATTCGTACCATAATAATATAAGAAATAAAAATTTTACATGATGGGGGTGGAGAAATTTTCATTAAAAGTGGCCACCGTAAGCATTTTTAGAAATTATATCATTTACGGCGTCCTCTGGTCATTTTTTTCCATTTGTCAGCCAAAATTTTTTATGTGATTTGATCGCTCAAACTGACCACAAATATTAAGAGAAAAATTAACGAAACAAATGGTCCGAATCAGACCATTTTTTTCAATTATTTAAAACAAAAACCAATTATTAAAAAATTTCAGTAATCTCGGAAAAATATCAAAAATGGTCCGATTCGAACTAATTGTTTCTATTTTATAATTCACTAGATATTTGTGCTCAGTTTGAGCTGTCTATAAATTTAATCGGATGAGTTTTTTTTCAAAAACCGAATTGAATAAAATTTCGGCTGAAAAAGTGGCAAAAATGACCAGAGGACCCCGTAATCAATATATAAGTACACTGGGTGCACCCTTATCCGTACGCACCCTTATCCGTACGATGTACCAACCGTCAATAGTACGTCTATTTGAAGTATTTCAAAATAGTATCCAACCAATTTTAGCTGAATTTAATTTTCACAGACACAGAATGACGACAGAAAATAAGCCAGGCATTTGTAATTCTAAGTACAGTATGTTTGTTCTTTGAGCATTAACATTTTAGTTTTGTTTTATTGACAAATCCGTTTTAAAAGATCTTTCGACGTCTTTCTCTAGAGTGATCTCGGCCGCCAAACTTGATCCTAGAGTGACCATGACCTGGCCTAAATCGTCCGGTAGAGCTTAATTATCCACAAAAAACAATCATTTATTAGAAATAGCTCGAAATTTATTCTCAAACTTTTTTCAGTTTTTTACAATTCACTGCAGTACAAATTATTTTAGTAAATCTTTCGAAAATCTGGTTATAACTAAGGTGAATCTAGAAAACTGCAAAGAACTCCAGTTTTTATGAAATTTTAAAAAACAACCGATTTTGTATTTAAACTACCACTGTCCAATCTGCAGCATCGATTTTTTCAAATTGTGCTGATTTTTTCGAATGAATTAATTGTGTTTCAAGTAAACTTATCAATTTCACAATAAGAAGTAATACAGGGGGGACTCAATATAGCCGAAAGTTTTTTGGCAAAAAAAATGGGCGAATTAGCACATTCGGCGATATTGAGCACTTTCGGCGATATTGAAACAAAATAAATTATTTCTTTCGAAAAATGAAAAGCGCGTTCAATTTTATAAGGAGGCGTTTTTGGAAAATCCGGCGATATTGAGCACTTTCCGAGATATGGAAATAGGAATTATTTTAGCTTAAAATCGTGATATTGTGTAGGTTAAATTTGACGATATTGGGCCGGCGATATTTTCCCGCCTGTATCACAGTTTTCATTGGATTAATACGCATCACAAGTTTATTTGAATAATACCTTATCTGGTGAAGACTATACGGTATAGTCTATACAGTATACAAGGGGGCCCTATATATCGCCCTATATCGCCAAATTAACCGTTTGACATATGACGTCATTTCGAAGGCCTTCGCGTTTTCCATTTTTTTTGGCAAGAAACTTTCGGCGATTTTGGGCCCTCACTCTGTAGTTAATAACCAAAAAATATTTTTGATTGATTGTCACTTTAATCGGATTGCTGTGAAAGTAATACCGAATAATCCCTGTTACTTAATTGTCTGTTGATAGTTTTTACAACCATAGATTACTTTTCCAGGAGGGGGAAATTATCAAACAAGTTTAAGTTTTTTCCTAAAATAGTTTGGTAAAAAAATCTTATGAAATTTTTTTTGTCTTTCAGATGTCAAAATTGGCTGTATCTGGAACATATTATATCCCTTTAACACCTTTTTGATGATTTGAGAGATGTAGGCTGAAAAGAAGAGAAAGCTGCCTCATGAGTGGCTAGAAGGGGTCTCAGGAGTGTTAGGATTGGCTCCCCCAACCTACATCTCTCAAATCATCAAAAAGGTGTTAAAGGGATATCCCTTTATCACTTTTTGCTTAGATTGCGTAGTCACTACTCCTTTTAACGTGTGATTTTAACGTTGTGGCTACGCAATATAAGCCAAAAGTGATAAAGGGATATTGAATACATATATACATATGTAGTTAATCAGAAACGGTTGCCTAAAATTTTCTTTCAAAATATTCTCAGCTTCGTACCACCGAGTGAGCTTATGAAAAGCAACCAAAGTCTGAGTTCAAAAAAATTAAGCTCGGTCAATTTAAGCACATAACCAGGCGCCAGCACTTATCTGATCCAAATTGGATTATGCAATTTTTTCTGTGGGTCCAAAGGTCCGATCCAAAAAAATTTTTCGAATGTGCTGACCCCTGCACATAACCTTCTTAATAAACATTTTGGAGAGTTACTGGAAATGTGATTATGCTGTCAAACTTGTTAATTGCTTATTTCACATAGATATACTGAATAAATATAAATAAACTTTATTATTACCAAGATGACATTTTTTCATTTCGGCTAATTAAAGTTTTCCATGTTATATTCTGATTTATTTTTGTATATACATATAATTGTATAATATATTAATTTCATTGTTAAAACTTGACGTTTTGGCGGTTAATAATAATTTTCATTAGTAAAAAAATGTTCATAAAAGATAATAAAACTTGAACTTGACCGAAATTTTCGACACAAAAAACTATTTTTGCTTATAAATTTATATTTTTTCTCACACTTCAATTTTTAAATCGAAATAAATATACAAAAATAGCTGTATAACAGTTCCCTACAATTTGTTTGCTCGACTAGCCAATAATTGAGCCTACGCAATGCTCGTATTTAGCTTCATCCGACTACGCCTAACAGAATGTAATGACACCTCTTTTGTGAGAAAAACATTCAGGCGGGTGTACTTGAATTAAACCCTTGGAGACCACAAGCCATTAAAGTGGCACAAGCAAACTTTTTTTGATGCTGAGGTCCCGAGCCTGGGACTCCCGAGCCTAAGAAATCATAACTTTTTGCATGTGATTAACTTTTTAAAATAATTTTTCATTTCGGAATTTTCAACTTGCCAGTTTTTCGGAAGTGTTATAGCCTATAACTTATAGGCGTGCATTTCATACAAAATATAATAAATTTATTGTATCTGACGGTCAGTCTGACCATAAAGTTTTTGTTCGTGAAGAAAATCTTATTTAAATTTTTACTTAATTCATCAGGCTTCGACAGAATTAGATCGGATCAGTTCGGCTGGGTTGAATTGAATCGGGTCACCTATTCGTTTTTTCCTCCGACGATTTCATTCGATTTTTATCCCGAGTCAACCAATCTGATTCATTTATTTGTAGAGTCTATCGATCCGATTAACTTTCAAAGATTAACTTTAACCCCTGGTGTACAGAGCAGGGATCGGCATGAGAAAAATAAAAATCGTATTGAATCGGATCGAGGAGGGGTGAAATTAAAACTATATTTGATCGGATCGCAAGGGTGTACAATTTTAACTGGATCGAATTGGATCGACCGGTAGGTATTTTTCAATCATATCGCATCGGATAATCATTGGATCGGATAATCATATTGGATCGTGTCGGATCGATTGACCCCTAAATATAATCATATTGGATCGGATCGGAAAAAACGATACGATCCGATTTAATAATCCCAATACGATCCGATCCAGTTTTGTCGATCCCTGGTACATAGGCAAAATTTCATTCGATAATTTTTGTTCAATTCAGGCGGAGTTAGCTTCGATGTCATTCTGAGATCTCCTTCAAAAATGATCCCACTGAAATATTCATCATATGTCAAAGCTCAAACGACACGATTCAATTGGCATTTCCAGGAGAGTTTTATTTAAATATTTGATAAAATAATTTTCAATAATTTATTGAACAACGTTTCGCTGAGAAATCATTTTGAAGTTTTTATTTTTCAAAAATATATCTCAATGATCGAAATGTCGATTNTAGAACGCCAAATAACCGCCGATTTTTAACAATTGCAGACTTCAAAATCTATCTCCTCCGAGGATATGTTTGCAAAATAGCTCAAATTTTTATCAAGTATTTCTCAGAAAATTTTAAAGAGATCATCGAGAGCTCTTTTGCAATTTCGAGCTAGAACTCGAAATATGATTTTTTTGGTCATTTTCCGAAAAATTTCCGAAAAAAAAGTGCTTCGAATTTTTCGAAAGTAAGCTCAAAAGAAAGCCAGTGAAACACTGATGAGAAAGTTGGCTTACGTCAAGGCGATATTTTGAAGTTTTAGTGGTCAAATTTGAGCAAACGTTATTTTTTAACTTCATCTTTTAAAAAATACTTAGAATAAAATCGAAAAAATGCAAAAATTTCGAAATTTTTTTTTGATGATTGGGTTCTTAGTACACTTAATTATCACCCGGATCAATTTAGAGCATTTTTAATACCTCTAAGGCCTTTATTTAATCATACAGATATACTCCCTTAAAGGTAATGTCGGCCTTTTCAATTTCTTAGACACTTTTATCTAATTTTTTTTAAACGAAAGTTAAAGAAATGAAAATTCCCAGATCTTGAATTTCGCTATTTAAACATTAAAGCCTATATATTCACGAAAATTTTAAAAAAACTTATTTTTTGCTCTTTTTTTCACTCGAACCCGAAAAAGTACCCTTATCCGTACGATGTACCCTTATCCGTACGATTTTTGGCCGAGCTGAGGCGTACGGATAAGGGTGCACCCAGTGTACATAGGCAAAATTTCATTCGATAATTTTTGTTCAATTCAGGCGGAGTTAGCTTCGATGTCATTCTGAGATCTCCTTCAAAAATGATCCCACTGAAATATTCATCATATGTCAAAGCTCAAACGATACGATTCAATTGGCATTTCCAGGAGAGTTTTATTTAAATATTTGATAAAATAATTTTCAATAATTTATTGAACAACGTTTCGCTGAGTAATCATTTTGAAGTTTTTATTTTTCTAAAATATATCTCAATGATCGAAATGTCGATTACTGTTTAGTTTCTTTATAAAATATGCTATCTGAAGTGGCTTACTTGGCTCATAGACTATAAGTCATAGTCCAATTAAGGGTGTGAATCAGGTTTCAGCAAAAACTAAGATTGGGAGAAAAAATGTGACATACTGTATGGTCCATACTGTCTGGACAACTGGGCAAATAAGTTTGAATGAGCTAGATCTCAAACTTTCAAAACGTCACGCTCGTCCGCTAGAGGGTGATCAAGCTGAAATCTTGAAACACAATTTTATTCAAAAAAACAAGTCGGCTATAAATTTATATTATTAATTCGCTCTCTTTTCCGTCATAGAAACTTTTGTGCAATCTATGCTTAAAACCGGTTAGTTGAAATTTTGTCCAAACCGTGTCACAGATTTGAGGGCCCAACAAAAAATAAAAATTTTAATAAAACTAAATGAAGACTGTTGAGAACCGACGAAAATTGAATTTAGAAAAAATCTCAAATGCAGCAAAATACCATAATTCAATAAAAGTTGGAGAAGTTCAAGCTCAAAAAGAATTTTTGAACTTTGGTAAAATAGATCTGAGTATTTTCAAAGAGCGGAAAGCGCCAAAGAATCGAAATCGAAGTTTTAAACGACAAAATCGAAGACAAACTGGTCATAATCAACTAGTCGATTTCAACTTATTAAACAAGCAATGGAAACGACCAATGACCAGAGCCTTTGCTAATTTCAATTACAGCTCAAAAGTCTAATTGAATTACATTTTTAACTTATTTTTGTAATTATCACATTTTTCTTTGTATACATATTGAATATCTTTAATCGAGGAAAAACGAGCATCCTAAGTCAAAGGCGGCGAATTAATTTGATTTTTGAAAACGACTCATTTTATAAAGTTTTTAGATAGCTCAAACTGAGCACAAATATCTACTGAATAATAAAATAAAGAAGAATTTGTCCGAATCGGACCATTTTTTTTATTATTTTTCTGAGATTACTGAAATTTTTTAATTATCAGTTTTTGTTGAAAAATTGTAAACAATAACATGATTCGGATCATTTGTTTCTTAATTTGTTTTTCTCTTAATATTTGTGCTCAGTTTGAGCTAACTAAAAACTTAATCAGATGAGTCGTTTTCAAAAGCCGGATTCATTCGCCGCCTTTGACTCAAGATGCACGTTCTTCCTCGATTAAAGATACAATACCTGCGAGATCCAAGTTCTTTAAAAGGTGAAAAAACTTCGTGAAATCACTTTGCTTGCGCAGTCATAGGTTCGCTGTTCAACTTGATCTCCACCCCGTACGCTTATGACACTTAATTAAAAAAAAATAATGCGAAGAAAAGTATGTCTGACTCGGTGCTATTAAAAAATCGCCTTATAATTTAGCCAGTCAAATCGCTTGAATTAAGGTCGAAGATTGGCTGTAATGTTTTCTCGCCAAATTAAAAAACGTTTAAATTGAGTTTTACGAGCACATACGGGTAGATATCTTTATGTGCCCGGTTCTTAAGTCCTCTGAAATTTGTTCAGTTTCAGAGTTTTTTCAACTTCAATATATCTTTTTCTCAACCTAAGTCCACCTTAAAAATACTTACTATCTCTAGTAGAGATTCTCTAATAGAGATTCTCTATAGCGCGTGTTCGAATCCAATTATTGTTGTCTTGGTTATTGTCTTGAGTATGATTATAGCCAGAGGTGCTTGACATTGGGCCCGCCAAAGTTGATCGGTGTGTAATCACTCAAGCCATCACTAAGACAATCACTAAGGCAACATAAGTGGGATTCGAACACGCGCTACAGAGATAGCGAGCATTTTTCAGATGGACTTAGGTTGGGAAACGGATATAATTAAAACCAAAATAATATATTCCCTTATTAGAAAAAAAGTTTTTCGAATTAAAATTCGATTTTGAAGCTTCAATTTTGTTCATAAGATGTCCCAATCAATCTGCTAATTGACTGCTAACCTTCTGAAACAGGATTTAGTCAATAAATCAAGTGTAATTTAGTTCAAACTCTGAAAAAATATTTAACTGGAGGAGAATAAACAAAGACTTATTGAATAACTATATTATTTATTCACTGGTATAATAAACTGCAATAAAATTTTTATTTTAATTTGTCAGATTGCTTTTCGTATATTGCTTGACAATTATACGAGAATGTGCAATGAACTCAAAAGTATGATAAACAGTAGTTAAGGGGTGGTCGTTGCTTAATGAGGCTCATGGAAAAATTTTCCCAAATTTAATTTCAATGGCTCTGTCATAAAAACATGGACAATTACAAGCATTTTGGTATTCTTTTTATTATTAGACATGGTCACGGACAACTTTTTGATAATATCTTCAAAAATATTTCGTATGAAATAAGTTGAAATTACGTGATTATCGGAAATTTAAAACACGATTCATTGAAAAACGAAAAAGAAATTTGCACGAAACTCTCCTCACAGACTCTTCAGCTGGACATTCATGTTAGTTCCGATTATGTAACTTTGTAAACTAGGGAGGAGATAAATTTTGTTTGAGGCCCTTTAAATATGTTTAAATTACTGTTTTCTGATGAATCTGAAACCAAATCCGAGAATTCTTCTAAAACGCTCCTAGATGACTTGTCCAGTTCTGCTCGACTAATTTAAGTCACAAATCATGTGTTGTACCTAAAAACTCAGGGAGGAAATACTTATTTTAAGAATTGTTCCATCAGTTTTGTAAGCACTTTGATTGGAGAGCCATCCGTCACTTCGATTTGTTAAGGATGCAAGATTTTTGTTCAATATGTTCAAGAAAAGCTATTTTTGGTTAACGATTTGTACTTTTGCGATAATTGGCCCATAGAAAAACCCGATTTCTATTTTTTGCGACGACCAAACCCTTAACACATCCATTTTGCCATAAACTGTAGCATGCTGCATGCTATAGCAGCGCACTAGCTACTTACCCACTGTATTTCTTAAATGATTGGTCGCTAAATAAGGGTCAACAAAAAAAATTCTCGATTTTATTCAGATGTTTTTTTAATAATATATCTGCAAAATAGTCTACGCACTCTCATCCCAATCAGATCGAGGTCAAACACGAACGCGAACCGGAGGGCCTGGGGATCTCTATCTTAGATATGAAAATAAAAGATCTCTAGGTTGAGTCTTCCACGTTCGAGTTTGACTCTTATTTCCAAAGTCCTTATTGATCGAACGCGAACATGCAACGAAAAGCATAGACTCTTGGCTCTATCAATCATTTTTTTTCAGAGAGAACATTATATGTAAATTGGTGAATTTTTAATTTTCAAACATGGTGAGTAGGATGTTACGCGTTGTGACAAAAACAAAGACCATAGGGGCTATAAAAAATCCGAGGTAGCAATTCCGCTTTATTTTTTGCAAAAAATTTGAAAAAATTATTATCATTTTTTTTAATTCCGTATGTAAAAAAAAAAGTTTCGGACATTTTTAACAGTTTATATCACACGTGCATGATTTCTGTATATTGCCCTAGGTATTTCAAGTATAATTTTCGTAATGTTTATCACTTTTGCGAGCTTTTAACTTTGATAATTGAGCAAAAATTACAAAAAATTGATTTTTTGAACTTTTTATGCTCTGCCGCCAGTCTAAAACTAGTCATAATGAATGGAACGTGGCACACAGGTTAAGTCAACCCCCTTCTATAATAATTTAGTCAAAGCTTGTTTTGTTGTCAACTTCCGGTTTTATATCCGGTTTCGTTATGTCACACCACTGTTCGTTATGTCACACCACTGTTTATAATCTGACCAGTGTTTTATAATCTCAAAAACCTTAAAATTTAATTTGTCAACTTTTAAGACTAAATTCGAGATAATCTGATAACTTTTTTACAGAATTTCAAAAAAATAGATCACCCCCCTTATTACCTGTAGCTCTTCAACGCATTCTTTTCAGGCATCAGTTCATAATCTTGAAATCGCCTTGAAAAGTCCTATCAAATGATCGAGTTTAAAAAATTTCTGCCATAAAAAGCCAAAAAATGCATTAACCTTAAAAGCTGCTTAAAAGGTCAATGGCTAAGTGTTTACCATTTGTTATATTTTCCAATGTGTTTTTATGCTTACATTAGTCTAGTTTCGAAAATTTCAAGATGTGACATGAACTTTTGAAGGCTACAGTGCAGTTGGCGAAATTTTTCGGCCACCCCACACACCAGGGAGTTAAAGTTTTGAAATGTCATGAACCCATTTTTTGCTACAAATTAACTAAGGAACACGATAGCCGCACTCAAAATTCTAGTTTGAAGTTCATCTCGGCTTCAATCCAACGTGTAACACCCTGAAGAGAAACTTATTGGTGAGAGTCTCACCGTGAGACATCGAATTTTTTCAAAAATATTTCGTATAAAATGAATTAAAATTTTTTCATTTTTTTTAAATTATTGGACAATTTTTGGACAAACAAGAAGATAAAATAACAAAAATCTAAATATATGTTTTATGATGACAAAAACTCTCATGGGTGATCTTGAAAACTCTCGGAGAAAACAGGAGCCATCCGTGGCCTTTGAATTTATTGTACGCTAAAAACTTTCTTCTAGAGTCAGCTGATGTGAAAACGCAATGTTCATAGGTCAAACGAGGTCGTCGCCCAGAAATAGACTGGGCACTTTTGGAGAAAAGTGTTCTTCTCAGAAATGTTTGTCTTTGAATTCTTTGAATAGAGAACTTACCTGATTCGCATTTTTATCATAAAGTAATTATTATTATAATTAATTAATAAAGTAATAAATATTTATCATTTTGATATATTAAGAGTACACATAATCAGTACAATGCGCATAGCACAGAATTTTTTAAGCTATTTTGTTACTATTTTGTAACCGGGTAAAGGCGGTTCTCGATGACCAGAAATACATACGAAAATTAATTTCCTGACGCTTCACAATAAAAATTTTATTATTAATTCAATTTTCTAAGTTTTTCAAGAGAAATTCGGAAGTTTTAACTTTGAAAAACAGTGTTCATTTATATATTGAAAGTAAATGAGCCCTGTGACTTCATTTCAGTTTAAATCGAGTTCATATCTCTTCTGGATAACAATATATATGAAATCAGGGCTCCCTGTTGACAAAACTTTAATATTTGAATAATGCAAAATGCAAGAATACGATTGGATGGCTGCTCAAATTTGAGCTGGTTTAATTGTTTGATTTTTAAATTGAGTTTGTTGATTGGCAACAAGTATCCCTTGTTATTTTATTGTTGAAATATCCTGTCAGCAGAGGCCCTTTTTTAACGTAGACTCATCGATCTTCTGTAATTTATCATCACTTTCAGAACAATCTTTTTTATAAAATCTTTCGAGAAGCTCAAATTTACCACAATAAATAGGAAATAGTTTTCCATTCCTTTTGTCTCATATATAAGCTGTTTTGAGTCGTTATTTCAATTATAAGAGAAATACTATGTTTTATTAAACAATTGACGTTTCAAAAGCTCATTTTCAAGCTGATAATTTCTATTGTAAAGTGAACAGTGCGAATTATAGAGCTGCCAGACAAATTTTAATTATTTTCATTTGGAAAATTGAAGAGAAATCCAAGATTTCAGTTTATTTAAGTTTATTAAGGAGGTGGTCACCACTGTCAGAGCTGATGTCATTAATTTTGAAATTTTAAAAGGCTAAAGTGATTTTTAATTTGGATATTAACTACATCCAATCATATATTGCTAATCATATATTGCAAAAATAAAATGAGTTGATTTCAGGGCCCTCGGGAAAAACACAGCTCCTCATAGACGATTTATACAATTTGGATATAAAATATCATGTATTGAACCAAAAAACGAAGATAAAAATTTGGTCGGCTTCATTTTTGCGGTTTTTGTTTCATTTTTTCTCAGTATAGCAAATATTTTCGCCATTTTCATAAAAATGAACATAAATTATTTGAAGCATTATGTTTTGTTTTCTGGAGGAGCTTTGTAGTTTCAATTAGAAAAAGTTTCAGAATTTGCAAAATTATGATTTAATTATATATGGATTACCGGACCTAAGAGTACAAATCCTAAATATTTGAATGATGCAAACAACGCAAGATATTAGCACCCAATCAAAACCCTTGATTGCGNAATAGGCCGATTTCATTGGTCAGGTTGAGAAAGGGTCAACCAATCAAATGCTCAGATTTCGCATTTTTCAAATATTTAGAATTTGTACTCTGAGGTCTGGTTATCCATATACAGTGACCATATATATATCATATATATATATCACATGCCATTTTTATCGAGCATTTTATTGCCAATAAATTTTACTTCAACATTTCGACATTTTTTTCGTTTTTAGTAATCGCCTTCAAAATTTTAGGCTACATCGCCAACTTTGATATTCGGATTAGGATTTTTAACAAATTTCTCAGAGACGATATTAAAACACCTGACTTCGGTCAATTCAGATTTTTATCAAATGAAAAAGTGATTTGCTCGTTAATTTTCTCATAAAAACTGATTAGGAAGATAATTCGGCGAAAACTTGCCCTGGGGAGCTTTCGATGTATTTTTAAGTCTAAAAAGCTGTAAAAACAATTTTTTCATCTGTGTCATCATAATACTCGATTCGTCATAAAAATATTAATTTTGAAAGTGATTATTTAATTTGTCAGCGTAAAGCACCATTTATACCCTATTTCTAAAACTGAATTCGCCACAGGCAAAGTTAGCTTAGAATCAAAAAGACACATATCCTGCCGGTCAGAAAACAAAAACCCCGCAAATTTAATCTTTTATCTTTTAAAATAAATTCTAGTTAAAAATGACCGATAAGAGACTTCGAGTAGGTTTGAATGGTTTTGGTCGAATTGGTCGATGTGTCACCAGAATTTTAGCTGGCCGAGATGATATCGATTTGGTCGCCATCAACCACTGTGGAGAAATTGACTACATGTGCTACAAGCTCAAATTCGATTCTACACACGGAAGATTTGATGGAACTGTAAGTAATAATTATGGCGAAACATTTTTTGTCGAAAGATTTTTCGACAACATTTCTTTACCTCACAATTCGTGATTCTTCAAAACTTTTTTGTAACAAAATTTTATAGCATCAGAATACATTAAAAGTTATTTCAAAATTCTATCAGTAAATTTATATTGTACACAAAATAGTACTATGATCAATATAAAATTAAATTTAATAGACGTTTCGCTTTTATTGCATCATCAGTATGTTTTTTGGACTAACAGTTTAGAAAATAGGACGGCCTTTTTATGCTTGAAAAGTGCGCGTTTTTGAATGAGATGATCATAATTTACAGGTGGGCAGAAAAAGTTTTGGAGATTGTAAAGTGCGCGAAAAACGAAAGTACGCATGATCAATATCCCTTTCCTAACCGAAGTCCATCTTAAAAACGTTTACTATCTCTATAGTGCGTGTTCGAATCCCACTAATGTTGTCGTAGTGATTGTCTTAGTGATTACTTGAGTGATTACACACCGATCAAATTTAGCGGTCCCAATATTAAGCACCCTTGCCTTCAATCATACTCAAGACAATCACCAAGACAATATTAGTGAGATTCGAACACGCGATATAGTCTATAGAGAATCTCTATGAGAGATAGTGAACGTTTTTGAGATGGGCTGTGGGTGGGAAAAGGATATGGTCAAAAAACTTATTTGTATTCATCGATTTTTTGCCTAAAACTGAAATTTCGACGGAAAATTAAATTTTTGTAATTTTGCAGACACAATTGACCAAAAATTTGTTTCCACCAAATAACATCTAAGGAGGGAATCTCAAGTCTCTACCTCATTTGTTCTCGTTTGACTCCTTAAAATACTCAATAAACAAAGCTTTTCATAAAAAAAAATTGCCACGCCCTCAAATTAGAGAGCCCGTATTGCAACACTAACCAGGCCTGGCGTGTTTTGCATTAAACTGAAGTGTTTCAATTAGGAGCGCGGGTCATCATTGGAGATTTTTATCAATTGAGTTCGTTTGCAAGTAAATAACTGGACTGTACTACAAATCTTCGGATAAAATTTTAAAATTATCGAAAAAAATTAGTATTTAAATTGAAACAAATGTTATTTTGACTCTATTTTGAAAAAAAAATACTTGGAAAATATTGAAAAACGGAAAGATTTAGAAAAATTTACGGTTGAAATTTTGGTTGTTTCATACTTTTAAAATGTAAACGATCGATTTGATGCATTTCTGGTAACATAATTAGTGCAAAAAATATAGGAACCAACACCTCTTAAATTCATTCTTTAATGTTTCGCAAAATGTATTATAAAATAACGCAATTTAAATTCTGTATTTCAGGCTGAGCCAACCAAAGATGGAAATCTCCTTTTAAATGGAAAAGAAATTAAAGTTTTCAGCTCTCGAAAACTCGAAGACCTAGATTGGGCTTCTGTAAACGCCGAGTACGTTATCGACTCAACTGGTGTTTTCAACAATCTTGAAAAGTGTCAACCCCATTTGGACAACGGAGCCAAAAAAGTTATTATTACAGCACCCTCTCCGGATGCTCCTATGTTTGTTTTTGGAGTAAATCATGACGAATATAAATCGGATATGAAAATAATTTCAAACGCTTCTTGCACTACAAATTGCTTGGCCCCAATTGCAAAAATTTTGAATGATTCGTTTGGTATAAAAGAAGGTCTTATGACAACTATCCATTCTTATACAGCCAGTCAAATGCTTGTTGATGGATCTATCAAAGGCAAAAAGGTAAATTTTAAAATCAAAGTTTCCGAAAATCAGAAAAAATAATGTTACATAAAGTGTATTTAGTAGGACGGACCTTTAGGACGCACTTTTTTTTCAAAACGTTGCCTCCATGACGTTTAAGGACGCTGACAATTTTTCTTCAAAAAATTACCTGAAAAACCATCATATTACTAGTAGTTAAATTGGTAATTTTTTTTCAAAATTTATGCGTTATATTTTGATAATCTTGTTTTCTGACTTTTTTTCTTAAGACGCTTTTTGTTCGTGAAGTTTGCAGGGGAAATTATAAGGACCCACTTTTTTTCTCGAAAGTTTGGCCCCAGCGTCTTAGGACTTAAAAACTGAAATCGGATCGTCCTACTAAAGACACTTCACTCTATTGAAAAATCGTCAATGTTACATTGATAATTTAATTTCAGAGTCGACGTGATGCCCGAGCTGGTGCCACAAATATCATCCCAGCAACCACCGGTGCTGCTAAAGCTTGCGCTAAAATTATTCCAGCTTTAAAAGGAAAAATAACTGGAATGTCATTTAGAGTTCCAACTCAAAACGTTTCCGTCGTCGATTTAACAGTCAAGTAAGGCACATTAATCATACCAACTAATAATTATTCTCACTTTTTCGGTTCAGACTTTTTTTTATTATAATTCTAGATTTGTTCAAACAAAATTTTCTAACTGTTGAAAAAAATTTTCTTTTTTCATGACCAATTGTTCGAGACCAAAAGCTCCAATTTCCTCTGGATTGAAAGTAATTCTCCTGCAATTATAGGTTTTGATCCAGATAAATTTCCCTTGTTGGTCTCGAACAATTTTTTAACATACTGTAAAAATGTTTTGTCAACAGTTAGAAAATTTTTCTTTGAACAAATCTAGAATGAAAGTCTCATGCAAACAATATTTCTTATTTTTTTTAGGACATAAATGATTTACAAATTTAAATTTTGATAACTTAAATTAAGATTTAAAATTGGATTAATTACAGTAGTTACTTTGATGTAGTTACTCCTATTTAAGTTACATTTAATCTGTTACAGTTACCCTTTTTAGAAAAGTTCATGTTGCTTATCTGTTATACTAGTTATACACTCAACACGATGCGCCCGGCAAAAAGCGTGGAAATTAATTTCTTCTGTTATGACTCATTTATTACTCGCCCTCCCGCTTAGATGAGTAACAGTTAGCGTCGCGAATCCAGGAGCAACGTGTTGGCCGTAGTAGTCACCCCTTATACAAAATCTCAAAAACTCCAGACTTTCAAATACCATTTAGATTTTTTTTCAATTTTGACTGTATCGAAAATCCTGCCTAGTCGTAAAATTGTATTGATATGTCACAAAAATAGAAAGTGACCAATGAAATGACTGGAAATTCTCGAGAAGTGATCAAGTGAAATTGCTGGGATCTCCCTATTTGTGACGTATCAATACAATTTTGCGACTAGGCAGGATTTTCGATATGGCAGAAAAATAAGTCGAGCGCAATAAGTCTGAGACCTCCCTAGACTAACTAGAAGTAAAACGAACGTACGGGTTTTGAGGTTTTAAAATATTCAAGCAAAAATCTGCTTCGAAAACATATTGTCGAGCTCTTATTGACCGACCAATCAGAACCAGCTTTTAAAAGTGATGAGATTTTTTCTTGAAAATCCATCAACTACCTAAGTTTTAAAGGTAGATTAACCAGTACTCCCTTAATAATGAAATTAAGTATGTCTGTTTTTTAAAATACAAAAAACTGATATAAGCTAAAAAAAAGAGGAATCTCAAATTGTAAAAATTTTGAGTAATTATCTGTTAAAGTTACCCCGAGCAATCACTTATTAAAAGTATCTTTTATTTGTTGTAGTTACCTTTTTTCAATAGTTCAGGGGTACTATAACAAAGTAACTACTGTAAACGGTCTTCAAATTTGAGTAGCGGATTGGTGAGAAAGTTGCTTTCAAAATAATAGTTTTCGAAATTAATTTCTGAGCTTTTAAAGTAATAATATCAAACAATTGAAAATGCACTTATTAGGACTACACTGAAATTCAAATATGCTTCACTACATATATGTATTTGAAAAACCTTGAAAACAAAAATTTCCGAAAATTTTCGAAAAAATTTCATGAAGAAAATTTACAAAAAAATTAGTAAGTTTGGTTTTAAAATTGAAAAATGATAAAAATCGACATTGATAAGAAAATTTATTTCTTGATCTACGTAGCGACTACGTCGTAGTCTTATAAATTCTTTTTGGACAATTAGTTTTTTCTAGTATTCCTTCCGAACCCTGACGGCTATATTTTTGTAAAAGTGCCTTAAAAACCATTCTATTATAACTTTTTTAGACTTGAAAAAGAAACTTCATACGATGAAATCGTGGAAAAAATCCAAGAAGCTGCAGATGGGCCAATGAAAGGAGTTGTTCAAGTCACTCACGAACAACTCGTTTCCTCTGATTTCAACACCACTACTTTCAGTGCATCTTTAGACGTCAAAGCAGGAATTGAACTGAATTCCACATTTTTCAAGTGTAAGTTTTTTCAAACATGTTATAAGTAAAATTTGCAGCCAGATACAATATTATTATAAAACATAATTTCTAACGTTTCGATTTATTTTCATTGTCAAAGAATGAAGTTTTTAGCAAGTTTCAAATTCAAACTACNGATCCTATGTATGAGCATTCGAGAAGTCTGGCCTATGTAAATTTCGTCACAAGGGCATAAAAATTCGTATACAAGGTCACATTTCTCGAATTTGTCGGTTACAGGTTTTGCTAAAAACGAAAAAAGTTTGCTTACTTTTATACTCCGGTAGGCTCCAGATACAATAAAACATAAATATATTTATGAAAACGATAAAGTTTCTTAAATTTTAAATCAAATTTTCAAACATTATATTTTTCCAAAATTTTTTTTCCTAATCTATTAAATTTTGTTGTGAGTACGGTCGTTATCATAGCAAATGGAAAAAATAAGGTTATTAAAAACATTTAAATTAGTGCTGAAAATAATGGTTTTTGAAACTCACTTTCTGACCACTAAATGGTCGAAAGAAATTTTTTTTTGCTCGGAATCGTTTTTTTCGGTGGCGATACCCCTCGACAGCAAAGAAACTTTTATCAACGGTTTTAGTTAGGTCTTCAAAGGTCACGCTTTGCGATTGAACGAATTACAATGTCTTAAATTCACCTGAAAATTCAATATTAATAATATTTTCATAATTTTTAAATAAAAAAGATAAGAAAATTTTTTTGAGTTAAAGATAAGAAAATTTTAGTTACAATATTAAACTGGTTATAAATTATATAATATTAATTATAATTTATGATATACCATATCCATTATGATGCCCGAGTAACTTAAATCTCTCATTTGCCCTATAAAAGAATAGGGAATAAGAGATTTAAGTTACTCGGGCATCATGATCGATATATTCCGTAATCGGTTTTTAACAACAAATTTGTTGAACTCAGTATTGAAAGGTTTTAATTCTCGAAAAACATATTTCTAACGTATCACGATTTTTCAACAACTAATACATGTATATCGGTGTATATACATGTATATACAATGTATATCGGTAACGGTGGCCATAATGTCATTTCAGATACAAATTTGTCGGAAATGACATTTGGCCACCATAATCGAAATTTATTATGTAATAGAATATTTATACAATAATGTATTCTCAATTTAATATTAATATGATATTTATCTTCAATTTATATGGTATCAAAATAATATAAATATAATATAAAATTTAAATTTTCATTAACAAAAATTTTTTGCTTAAAAATTTCTGTTCTCTAAATTTTATATCATTTTAATTAAAAATGACAGAACTTTTAAAAAACTATTTTTGCCCATCTCAAAATAACGAAAAANCATTTTCTCAGGTTATAGCAAATATTTTCGCCATTTTCATAAAAATGAACAAAAATTTGAACAGTTTATGTTTTGTTTTCTGGAGTAGCTATGTAGTTTCAAATTAGAAAAAGTTTCAGAATTTGCAAAATTAGATGATTAATTATATATGGATTACCGGACCTAAGAGTACAAAATCCTAAATATTTGAATGATGCAAACAACGCGAAATAGACCCAATCAAAACCCTTGATTGCGGAATAGGCCGATTTCATTGGTCGGTGAGAAAGGGTCAACCAATCAATACTCAGATTTCGCATTTTTCAAATATTTAGAATTTGTACTCTGAGGTCTGGTATCCATATAACCAGTGACCATATATATATCAAATATATATATCACAGCCATTTTATCGAGCATTTTATTGCCAATATAATTTTACTTCAACATTTCGACTATTTTCGACATTTTTAGTTTTAGTAATCGCTTCAAAATTTTAGGCTTACATCCAACTTGTGATATTCGATTAGGATTTTTAACAAATTTCTCAGAGACGATATTAAACACCTGACTTCGGTCAATTCAGATTTTTATCAAATGAAAAAGTGATTTGCTCGTTAATTTTCTCATAAAAACTGATTAGGAAGATAATTCGCGAAAACTTGCCCTGGGGAGCTTTCGATGTATTTTAAGTCTAAAAAAGCTGTAAAAACAATTTTTCATCTGTGTCATCATAATACTCGATTCGTCATAAAAATATTAATTTTGAAAGTGATTATTTTAATTTGTCAGCGTAAAGCACCATTTATACCCTATTTCTAAAACTGAATTCGCCACAGCGCAAAGTTAGCTTAGAATCAAAAAGACACATATCCTGCCGGTCAGAAAACAAAAACCCCGCAAATTTAATCTTTTATCTTTTAAAATAAACTCTAGTTAAAAATGACCGATAAGAGACTTCGAGTAGGTTGAATGTTTTGGTCGAATTGTGCGATGGTCACCAGAATTTTAGCTGGCCGAGATGATATCGATTTGGTCGCCATCAACCACTGTGGAGAAATTGACTACATGTGGCTACCAAGCTCAAATTCGATTCTACACACGGAAGATTTGATGGAACTGTAAGTAATAATTATGGCGAAACATTTTTTGTCGAAAGATTTTTCGACAACATTTCTTTACCTCACATTCTGATTCTTCAAAACTTTTTTGTAACAAAATTTTATAGCATCAGAATACATCAAGTTATTTCAATATTCTATCAGTAAATTTATATTGTACACAAAATAGTACCATGATCAATATAAAATCAAATTTAATAGACGTTTCGCTTTTATTTGCATCCATCAGTATGTTTTTGGACTAACATTTAGAAAATAGACGGCCTTTTCATGCTTGAAAAGTGCGCGTTTTTAATGAATGATCATAATTTACAGGTGGGCAGAAAAAGTTTGGAGATTGTAAAGTGCGCGAAAACGAAAGTACGCATGATCAATATCCTTTCCGAACCGAAGTCCACTTAAAAACGTTTACTATCTCTAAGTGCGTGTTCGAATCCCACTAATGTTGTCGTAGGATTGTCTTATGTTACTTGAGTTGATTACACACGATCAAATTTAGCGGTCCCAATATTAAGCACCCTTGCTCAATCAACTCCCAGACAATCACCAAACAATTAGTTGAGATTCGAACACGCGATATAGTCTATAGAGAATCTCTATGAGAGATAGTGAACGTTTTTGAATGGGCTGTGGGTGGGAAAAGGATATGGTCAAAAAACTTATTTGTATTCATCGATTTTTTGCCTAAAACTGAAATTTCGACGGAAAATTAAATTTTTGTAATTGCAGACACAATTGACCAAAAATTTGTTTCACCAAATAACATCTAAGGAGGGAATCTCAAGTCTCGTACCTCATTGTTCTCGTTGACTCCTTAAATACTCAATAAACAAAGCTTTCATAAAAAAAAAATTGCCACGCCCTCAAGATTAGAGAGCCCGTATTGCAACACTTAACCAGGCCTGGCGGTGTTTTTGCATTAAACTGAAGTGTTCAATTATAGGAGCGCGGGTCATCATTGGAGATTTTTATCAATGAGTTCGTTTGCAAGTAAATAACTGGACTGTACTAAAAAATTCTCTCGGATAAAAATTTTAAAATTATCGAAAAAAATAGTATTTAAATCTGAAACAAATGTTATTTTGACTCTATTTTGAAAAAAAAATACTTGGAAAATATTGAAAAACGGAAAGATTTAGAAAAATTTACGGTTGAAATTTTGGTTGTTTTACACTTTTTAAAATGTAAACGATCGATTTGATGCATTTCTGGTAACATAATTAGTGCGAAAAAATAGGAACCAACACCCCTTAAATTCATTCTTTAATGTTTCGTCAAACGTATTATAAATAACGCCAATTTTAAATTCTGTATTTCAGGCTGAGCCAACCAAAGATGAAATCTCCTTTTAAATGGAAAAGAAATCAAAGTTTTTCAGTCTCGAAAACTCGAAGACCTAGATTGGGCTTCTGTAAACGCCGAGTACGTATCGACTCAACTGGTGTTCAACAATCTCGAAAAGTGTCACCCATTTGGACAACGAGCAAAAAAAAGTATTATTACAGCACCCTCTCCGGATGCCCCTATGTTTGTTTTTGGAGTAAATCATGACGAATATAAGTCGGATATGAAAAATAATTTCAAAACGCTTCTTGCACTACAAATTGCTTGGCCCCAATTGCGAAAAATTTTGAATGATTCGTTTGGTATAAAAGAAGGTCTTATGACAAACTATCCATTCTTATACAGCCAGTCAAATGCTTGTTGATGGATCTATCAAAGGCAAAAAGGTAAATTTTAAAATCAAAGTTTCGAAATCAGAAAAAATAATGTTACATAAAGTGTCTTTAGTAGGACAAACCTTTAGGACGCACTTTTTTTTCAAAACGTTGCCTCCATGACGTTTAAGGACGCTGACAATTTTTCTTCAAAAATTCCTGAAAAACCATCATATTACTAGTAGTTAAAAAATGGTAATTTTTTTTCAAAATTTATGCGTTATACTTTTGATAATCTGTTTCTGACTTTTTTTCTTAAGACGCTTTTTGTTCGTGAAGTTTGCAGGGGAAATTATAAGGAACCCACTTTTTTTCTCGAAATTTGCCCAGCGTCTTAGGACTTAAAAACTGAAATCGGATCGTCCTACTAAAGACACTTCACTCTATTGAAAAATCGTCAATTGTCACATTGATAATTTAATTTCAGAGTCGACGTGATGCCCGAGCTGGTGCCACAAATATCATCCCAGCAAGCACCGGTGCTGTCTAAAGCTTGCGCTAAATTATCCAGCTTTAAAAGAAAATAACTGGAATGTCATTTGAGATTCCAATCCAAAACGTTTCCTGTCGTCGATTTAACAGTCAAGTAAGCACATTAATCATACCAACTAATAATATTCTCACTTTTTCGTTCAGACTTTTTTATTATAATTCTAGAGTTTGTTCAAACAAAATTAATCTAACTGTTGAAAAAAAATTTCTGTTTCATGACCAATTGTTCGAGACCAAAAGCTCCAATTTCCTCTGGATTGAAAGTAATTCCCTGCATATAGTTTTGATCCAGATAAATTTCCCTTGTTGGTCTCGAACAATTTTTTAACATACTGTAAAAAATGTTTTGTCAACAGTTAGAAAATTTTTCTTGAACAAATCTAGAATGAAAGTCTCATGCAAAAATATTTCTTATTTTTTTTAAGACATTAATGATTTACAAATTAAAATTTTATAACTATAAATTAAGATTTAAAATTGATTAATTACAGTAGTACTCTGTTGTAGTTACTCCTATTTAAGTTACCTTTAATCTGTTACAGTGACCCTTTTTTAGAAAAGTTCATGTTGCTTATCTGTATACTAGTTATACACTCAACACGATGCGCCCGGCAACAAGCGTGGAAATTAATTTCTTCTTTGTTATGACTCATTTATTACTCGCCCCCCCCCCCGTTAGATGAGTAACAGTTAGCGTCGCGGATCCAGGAGCAACGTGTTGCCGAGTAGTCACCCCTTATACAAATCTCAAAAACTCCAGACTTTCAAATACCATTTAGATTTTTTTCAATTTTCACTGTATCGAAATCCTGCCTAGTCGTAAAATTGTATTGATATGTCACAAAAATAGAAAGTGACCAATGAAATGACTGGTTCTCGAGAAGTGATCAAGTGAAATTGCTGGGATCTCCCTATTTGTGACGTATCATACAATTTTGCGACTAGGCAGGATTTTCGATATGGCAGAAAAATAAGTCGAGCGCAATAAGTCTGACTCCTAGACTTAACTAGAGATAAAACGAACGTACGGTTTGAGGTTTTAAAATATTCAAGCAAGAAATCTGCTTCGAAAAACATATTGTCGAGCTCTTATTGACACGACCAATCAGAACCAGCTTTTAAAAGTGATGAGATTTTTTCTTGAAAATCCATCAACTACCTAAGTTTTAAGGATAGATTAAACCAGTACTCCCTTAATAATGAAATTTAAGTTATGTCGTTTTTAAAATAAAAAAACTGATATAAGCTAAAAAAGAGGAATCTCAAATTGTAAAAATTTGATTTGAGTAATTATCTGTTAAAAGTTACCCCGAGCAATCACTATTTAAAAGTATCTTTTATTTTCTAGTTACCTTTGTTCAAAGTTCAGGGGTACTATAACAGAGTAACTACTGTAAACGGTCTTCAAATTTGAGTAGCGGATTGGTGAGAAAGTTGCTTTCAAAATAAAGTTTCGAAAATTAATTTCTGGGCTTTTAAAGTAATAATATCAAACAATTGAAAATGAACTTATTAGGACTACACTGAAATTAAATATGCTTCACTACATATATGTATTGAAAAACCTTGAAAACAAAAATTTCCGAAAATTTTCGAAAAAATTTCATGAAGAAAAATTTACAAAAAATTAGTAAGTTTGGTTTTAAAATTGAAAAATGATAAAAATCACATTGATAAGAAATTTATTTCTTGATCTACGTAGTGACTACGTCGTAGTCCTATAAATTCTTTTTTTGGAAAATTAGTTTTTTCTAGTATTCCTTCGAACCCTGACGGCTATATTTTGTAAAAGTGCCTTAAAAACCTCTTCTATTATAACTTTTTTAGACTTGAAAAAGAAACTTCATACGAATGAATCGTGGGAAAAAATCCAAGAAGCTGCAGATGGGCCAATGAAAGGAGTGTTGTTCAAGTCACTCACGAACAACTCGTTCCTCTGATTTCAACACCACTACTTTCAGTGCATCTTTAGACGTCAAAGCAGGAATTGAACTGAATTCCAACATTTTTCAAGTGTAAGTTTTTCAAACATTTATAAGTAAAATTTGCAGCCAGATACAATATTATTATAAAACATAATTTCTAACGTTTCGATTTATTTTCATTGTCAAAGAATGAAGTTTAGCAAGTTTCAAATTCAAACTACTAGTTAACTAATTGACAAACTAGAATTTCCAAAAAAAAATTTTGAAAATTTTTTTGAAAATAATAGCATTTTTGTGCAGATTAGATTTTTAAAGATACAAAAATTAAAATAGTTTAAACGCTTTGTGATCAAATGATCATTAATGGATGGTTGATGTGTTCTAATAAAAAAGGCTTCGGCTCTTTCACGGTCCTTGTAGTACCTGAAACGCTTTCTAATGATTTTAAATTTATCCTTGAAATTGGAGAATTTGGCTTTGGGAGGACTAGAAGTTTTTTGCATGTTCAATGGCAAATTTTTCGGAGTTTTTTATGTATGTTCACAGCATAAGTATATGAGCACAGATATTTGTTATTGAATGGAGGGCATTTGATGTTCACGGATCCTATGTATGAGCATTCGAGAAGTCTCGGCCTATGTAAATTTCGTCACAAGGGCATAAAAATTCGTATACAGGTCACATTTCTCGAATTTGTCGGTTACAGGTTTTGCCTAAAAACGAAAAAAGTTTGCTTACTTTTATGCTCCAGATACATAAAAACATAATATATTTATGAAAACGATAAAGTTTCTTAAAATTTTAATCAAAATTTCAAACATTATATTTTCCAAAATTTTTTTTCATAATCTAGTTAAATTTTGTTGTGAGTACGGTCGTTATCATAGCAAATGGAAAAAATAGGTTATAAAAATTTAATTATGCTGAAAGTAATGTTTTTGAAACTCACTTCTGACCACTAAATGGTCGAAAGAAATTTTTTTTGCTCGGAAATCGTTTTGTTTCGGGTGGCGATACCCCTCGACAGCAAAGAAAGCTTTTATCAACGGTTTTAGTTGGTTTCAAAGGTCACGCTTGCGATCGAACGAAATTACAAATGTCTTAAATTCACCTGGAAATTCAATATGATAATATTTTCATAACCTTTAAATAAAAAAGATAAGAAAATTTTTTTGAGGTTAAAGATAAGAAAATTTTAGTTACAATATTAAACTGGTTATAAATTATAATAATATTAATTATAATTTATGATATCCATTATGATGCCGAGTAACTTCAATCTCCATTTGCCCTATAAAAGAATAGGGAATAGAGATTTAAGTTTACTCGGGCATCATGATCGATATATTTTGTAATCGGTTTTAACAACAGAATTTGTTGAACTCAGTATTAAGGTTAACCCTGTTTTAATTCTCGAAAAAAAATTTCTAACGTATCATCAATTTTTCAACAAACTAATACATGCATATCGTGTTTGTAATATACATGTATAACAAGTATACTGGTAACGGTGAGCCATAATGTCATTTCAGATACAAATTTTGTCGAAATGACATTTTGGCACCATAATACGAAAATTTATTATGTAATAGAATATTTATACAATAATGTATTCTCAATTAATATATAACATGATATTTATCTCAATTTATATAGGTATCAAAATAATATAAATATAATATAAAATTTAAATTTTTATTAACAAAAATTTTTTGCTTAAAAATTTCTGTTCTCTAAATTTTATATCATTTTAATTAAAAATGACAGAACTTTTAAAAAACTATTTTTGCCCATCTCAAAATAACGAAAAACTATCGTGCTTCTTCTGTTCATTTAGAGAAGGTTTATGTTTTTCCAGATACTGTTTAGGGAGCCGTATGTGTAAACAATATCATATCAAAAAAATAAAAATTAACCGAATTAAAATTTAGTGGTTATCTGGTACGATAACGAATATGGCTACTCGTCCCGTGTGGTAGAATTGCTGAGATATGCATTTGATCAAGATCAAGCTCAATAATTGCAATTATATATTTTTTTTTAAATATTACCTTGAAAAGGTAATCCTGAAGTAGAATTGTTTCAACTTTATTTATTTATTTTATGTCTGTCAGACTCTGTCTAACTTTTGTTTGCGATCTTGAATGAGACTTATACCTTGAACTTCTCTTGTGCCAAAATGTGTTGTCCCTTGTTCCTATCTAGAATTTGATAATTTCTGAATTTAAATCTTTTTCGAATGATTATACCTGGTGTCCCAAATGAAACAAAACCATAGTGTTAATAAATTATAACTCATACTATTTTGTATTTATTAACCCTCTAACGCAAAAAAATCATATTCCCTCAGAAGCTAAAGTCTTTATCCGGACACTTCTTTGACTTCGCATAAATAGGAACTAAGCGGTTAAGGGGGTGGCATAAACCCGGCAGATGGAAGTCAATATAACTCACGAAAGTAATTAGTTAATTAATTTTTTTGTGCTTATTATCGTTAGCTCAACAAGAATATATATGATCCAGCTCATCAAAATAATTTTTTATCTATTTAAGGAAAGATTTGAGCTCAAGTTGTCATCTTTGAACTCTAAACATAATTCCTAACTTTTAATTTCTAAACATATTTCCTCACTTTAGTTAAAAATACAAAAAACCACTTTGCACTGTGCATCATTTTCCAAACTTAACCCCGACTATAGAATTTTTTTTAATGACGATTATTAATAATTTTCAGACATTGTCGGCTTGTACTCCCTAATTAGTTACCTAATTTCTCTGCACAGTCGAAAATTTCTTAAATATCAAAGGTTTTTTCCATAAAAAAGGGTTAAAAATTGGCAAAAAGTAGAGAAAACAGGTTTTTTATGAGAATAAAAATTGACTTTAATTGCGTTTTGATATTAAAAAATTCCTGACTAATTAACCAATGGCGCTTATTACACCCACCATTTTATTGGGAATTTTTTCACAACAAGGAAGTTTTAAAGATTCAGTGCCGAATGGGCACTTATCCAGATTTTTCCGAGTTCAAGATGACAACTTGATCCAAATCTTTCCTAAAACAGATAAAAAATTTATTTGATGAGCTGGATCATATATTTCTCGTTGAGCTAACGATAATAGCACAAAAAAATTAATTAACTAATTACTTTCGTGAGTTATATTGACTTCAATCTGCCGGGTTTATGCCACCCCCTCAACCTTCTTAGTTCTTATTTATGCGAAGTCAAAGAAGTGTCCGGATAAAAGACTTTAGCTCTGAGGGAATATGATTTTTTTTGCGTTAGAGGGTTAATAAATACAAAATAGTATGAGTTATAATTTATTAAACACTATGGTTTTGTTTTCATTTGGGACACCAGGTATAAATCATTCCGAAAAGATTTAATTCAGAAAAATTATCAAATTTCTAGATAGGAACAAGGGACAAACATTTTGGCACAAGAGGAAGTTCAAGGTATAAGTCTTCATTCAAGATCGCAAACAAAGTTAGACAGGAGGTCTGACAGACATTAAAAAATAAATAAATAGAAAGTTGAAACAATTCTACTTCAGGATTTACCTTTTTCAAAGGGGATTTTTTTTTTTATTTATTTTTAAAAAAAAAAAAAAATATTTTAATTTTATTTTAAAAAATTTTTGGCCAAAAATTTATTTGAGCTTTGGATATTGATCANAAAAAACCTTTGATATTTAAGAAATTTTCGACTGTGCAGAGAAATTAGGTAACTAATTAGTGGAGTACACCCGACAATGTCTGAAAATTATTAATATCGTCATTAAAAAAAATTCTATAGTCGGGTTAAGTTGGAAAATGATGCACAGTGCAAAGTGGTTTTTTGTATTTTTAACTATAGTGAGGAAATATGTTTAGAAATTAAAAGTTAGGAATTATGTTTAGGAAATAAAAATGTAAACGTTTGTAAGAATGAACGCTTTTATTGTAGATAAAAAATAAAAAAAATAAATTTCCACATTTGTTTCTTTCAAATATTGCTCTGAAAAAATGTACCAATCTGCTGGACTTATGCCACCCCCTTAAGCAATTCCGATTATTGGTAATAGGATCCCTCCATGTCAATTTGAATGCACAAATGGAGTGTCATTGTTTGATAAATTTAAGAAACAACATATTATTTTTGGGTAAATCGGGTCTGATAAATCGATTGCGACTCATATTAATTCGCTATTTCGACGTTAAAGTGTATTTTTGGACTTTTACCCAAAATTCGTGAAAGTATTTTGAAATAATTATCTTCTTTATCGACAAAAGTAGGGCTACTTATTAATTGTTACGAAATAAACACAGTAATTTAAGTTGAAAGGCACTGCCCGCCGCATCTGTGATCTATTGCATGTATTGCGTAGAATCTTTTCGTGCTCGAAATTAGTTTTGTTCAAATTTAATTAACGAGTGATTTAAACGTTTACGAAAACCAATTTTTTACGATTTTACGAAAACGTAAATTCCGAATTATTCGACAAGAAGTTGGTTACAAAATTTGTTTCCTTTTTTTTCTGAAAAATTTGAATAATTCGCATATCACTTCCGAGAGTTATCGCTGCTGAAGAGAAATTGAGGGTTTTTATAATCGTTTTCGTATCATGTGTTACGAGTTATATCCTTTTCCCAACGGAACTCCATCTCAAAAACGCTTACTATCTCTATAGCGCGTGTTCGAATCCCACTAATGTTGTCTTAGTGATTGTCTTAGTGATCTTGAATATGATTATAGGCAAGGGTCTTGATAATGGAACCGCTAAATCTTATCGGTGTGTAATCACTCAAGCAATCACTAAGACAATCACTCTAACAACATCAGTGGGATTCGAACACGCGCTATAAAGATAGTAAGCGTTTTTGAGATGGAGTTCCGTTGGGAAAAGGATATANTGATCAATATCCAAAGCTCAAATAAATTTTTGGCCAAAAATTTTTTAAAATAAAATTAAAATATTTTTTTTTTTTTTTAAAAATAAATAAAAAAAAAAATCCCCTTTGAAAAAGGTAAATCCTGAAGTAGAATTGTTTCAACTTTTTTATTTATTTTTTAATGTCTGTCAGACCTCTGTCTTAACTTTGTTTGCGATCTTGAATGAGACTTATACCTTGAACTTCCTCTTGTGCCAAAATGTTGTCCCTTGTTCGCTATCTAGAATTTGATAATTTTTCTGAATTTAAATCTTTTTCGGAATGATTTATACCTGGTGTCCCAAATGAAAACAAAACCATAGTGTTTAATAAAATTATAACTTCATACTATTTTGTATTTATTAACCCTCTAACGCAAAAAAAATCATATTCCCTCAGAAGCTAAAGTCTTTTATCCGGAACACTTCTTTGACTTCGCATAAATAGAACTAAGACGGTTGAGGGGGTGGCATAAACCCGGCAGATGAAGTCAATATAACTCACGAAAGTAATTAGTTAATTAATTTTTTTGTGCTATTATCGTTAGCTCAACGAGAAATATATGATCCAGCTCATCAAATAAATTTTTTATCTGTTTTAGGAAAGATTTGGATCAAGTTGTCATCTTGAACTCGGAAAAATCTGGATAAGTGCCCATTCGGCACTGAATCTTTAAAACTTCCTTGTTGTGAAAAATTCCCAATAAAATGGTGGGTGTAATAAGCGCCATTGGTTAATAGTCAGGAATTTTTTAATATCAAAACGCAAATTAAAGTCAATTTTTATTCTCATAAAAAACCTGTTTTTCTCTACTTTTTGCCAATTTTTAACCCTTTTTTATGGAAAAAACCTTTGATATTTAAGAAATTTTCGACTGTGCAGAGAAATTAGGTAACTAATTGTGGAGTACAACCGACAATGGTCTGAAAATTATTAATAATCGTCATTAAAAAAAATTCTATAGTCGGGTAAGTTTGGAAAATGATGCGACAGTGCAAAGTGGTTTTTTGTATTTTTAACTAAAGTGAGGAAATATGTTTAGAAATTAAAAGTTAGGAATTATGTTTAGGAAATAAAAATGTAAACGTTGTAAGAATGAACAGCTTTATTGAGATAAAAATAAAAAAAATAAATTTCCACATTTGTTTCTTTCAAATATTGCTCTGAAAAAATGTACCAATCTGCTGACTTATGCCACCCTTAAGCAATTCCATTAATGGTGATAGGATCCCTTCAATGTCAATTTGAATGCACAAATGGAGTGTCATTTTTTGATAAATTTAAGAAACAACATATTATTTTTGGGTAAATCGGGTCTGATAAATCGATTGCGACTCATATTAATTCGCTATTTCGACGTAAAGTGTATTTTTGGACTTTTACCCAAAATTCGTGAAAGTATTTTGGAAAACACAATTATCTTCTTTATCGACAAAGTAGGGCTACTTATTAATTGTTCCGAAATAACACACTAATTTAAGTTGAAGGCACTGCCCGCCGCATCTGTGATCGAGAGATAAAAATGAAAAATTGAAGATTTTCGACAAGAACTTTTATTTGCGTAGAATCTTTTCGTGCTCGAATTAGTTTTTTTCAAATTTAATTAACGAGTGATTTGAACGTTTACGAAAACCAATTTTTTACGATTTTACGAAAAACGTAAATTGCGAATATTCGACAAGAAGTTGGTTACAAAATGTGTGTCCTTTTTTTTCTGAAAAATTCGAATAATTCGCATATCACTCTCGAGAGTTATGGCTGCTGAAGAGAAATTGAGGGTTTTTATAATCGTTTTCGTATCATGTGTTACGAGTTATATCCTTTTCCCAACGGAACTCCATCTCAAAAACGCTTACTATCTCTATAGCGCGTGTTCGAATCCCACTAATGTTGTCTTAGTGATTGTCTGTGACTGAATATGATTATAGCAAGGGTCTTGATAATGGAACCGCTAAATCTTATCGGTGTGTAATCACTCAAGCAATCACTAAGACAATCACTTTAACAACATCAGTGGGATTCGAACACGCGCTATAAAGATAGTAAGCGTTTTTTGAGATGGAGTTCCGTGGAAAAAGGATATACTCATTCAAAAATAATTATATATATGCAAATAATTATTAACAACGTTCATGTAACAATAATTTTTTCTTTTTTAACGTATTGAACAAAAATTATAGACCGTTAAAAAGTAGTTAGAAATACCCAGCAATATATTGACCCCAAAGTGGTTCCTTAATGACAAAAATGTTATTTTCAATTTTTTTGGAAAAACTAGACTGTAAGTTGACAACTTGGGAAGTGTCAAATTACACAAAATTGCACAAACAGTAATATTTGATGTCAACAAAATGACTTAGGAGGATGTGCGGTTTCGTAAGAACCGTATTCTTGAATTTTTACCAACCAATCTGGAAGAACGGAAAAATATAAAAATTCTGGTCTTTAGGCTTGATTTCTTGAGAATCTTTTCATTTAATTAAACATCAGTTCCAGAAAATAAGGTATTCAGCTGCTGAATTTCAGCATATTTTATTTTGAGTATATTACATGTATTTGAAATAATTGTTTGGCAGTTTTATTAAGTGAAATCAGTTTCATATTTTTGATTGGCTGGATCTTGGAGATTTTGAAACTAAATTTTCACAACTTGATTTTTTACTGTTTTCACTTGATTTACAGTATGTTATTGCTATCGCAAAGAACACTAGAAATGCGAAGATTGTCTGAAAAGTTCAAGTCAATTAAAAAGATATTGTGATAATTATAATGATAATGATTATTGTTATTTTTTTCACCTCAAATCTGGGACGGCCAATATCACCGAAAGTTTTTTTCCGATTATTTTGCCAATAATCAGCGATATTGCGCATTTTCGGCGATATTGGCACACTCGGCGATGTGGGGACAGAAATAAAAAAAAAATTCAAAAAAATGAAAAACGCGTAAGCGTTCGAAATGACGTCATATATCGGACAATTTTTCATTTTATGAGGAGTTCGAATAAAGTAAATCACCAAAATGCGTAAAATTTAACACTGCACCGTACGAAATCAAACATATGTTGAAAAGAGTAGATTTGAGTGATTTGGTCCAGAAAATTACGTCATTCATGACGCCCACAGAATAATTTGTGGTACAAATCTCAAAAAAATATTGAGCATTATTGGCGATATAAGCACTGGAAGTATTCTAGCTTGTAATCGTGGAATAAAGTAGGTTTTTTGCCGATTTCGGCAAATTCCTTAACCCTTGGACGTTCGAAAACAAACTTTAGTAGAGGCACAAATCCTCATTTGAGGTTCAACTTTGAGCGCTTATAGTGTGATAACCAGACATGGGACTTATCTCGTTTTGAATTTTTATATAAGCAAAAAACCAAAATTTCAGAATAATAATCAGATAACTAAAATAATCTTTTCAAGGGTACGTTAATAAGCAACGAGAATGACTTTTTGGCCTTTTTTCTCAAAGTCTTGAATTTTCTCTATTTTTTCAAAAATCATTCGTGTCGAATAAAACTAGAGTTCTAGCAATAGTGAAGTCATTATTATTTGAATGACAGATTTTCCAAAAACTTTCCTAAAAACTGACTTCCTCAGAAAATTTCTGCAGTTTGACACGATTAAAGAATGCGATCAAAGTTTTTTCTGGAGAAATTGGCCAAAAAAGTCAGAGAAAATAACTTTTGAACGGGTCATCAAAAATAATTTAAATTAGATTTTTGAACTTCTTGGAGCAAAGTCTGATCAGGATTCTGCTAATTTTATTTTAAGAGCGCTATTTCTCTCCTTTTGAGACGTTTTAAAATTTTAAAAACCTCAAATGAGGTTTTGAACGTCCAAGGGTTAATGAAAATTTTCCAAAAAAATCGGGAAATCATAATATTTCATTTTTGAAATCTAACAATATTATGTCAAGTACCTAATCTCACTTTATTCCAACGTTACTTCTCTGAATCTTTTCCCAAAATTTTTGTAGAAAATGCGTTCTCGACCTTAAAGAGGCACAGTTTCAAATAATTCATTTGAAAAAAATAGATGTGAACCTGGGAAATAAATCTCATCCTATTTTCATGTTAGTGCGCGACAGTTTAATTCTCGTTTTTTAACTTTGGGCTTCGTTAATTATTAGTTTATATAAATCGAAGACTTTAAAAATGGGCAATTTATTAAATAAAAATTAAGAAAACTATATCTCCATACTAACTGCTGTGATTATAACCGATAAATTGATAAATCTGCTTGTTAAATCTCCTGCCGTCATCTCAATTTGAAATTCTCAAATCAAATCAAATATTTAATGTTTTGTTTTTTAAGGCGATTTTGAGAACTATAGAGCTAAAGTTCATCTATTATTCTGCGAACTTTAACTAGAAAAGAAGAGATTTTGATAAAAAGTGAATTCAAAAGGTTGATTTTATAATTTTCTCTTGATAAAACATTGTGGCAGATTAGAATAACATTGTAGAAATAATTGAGAGGCCCCTTTTTGTCTATGTTTCACTTTTTAAATTTTTATTTTTCGAACTAAACATCAAATACAAATGTGCATCTGGGGGTGTTGTTTAGGGTAGTGAAAATCAATTTTTAAGAGAACACTAAATGTTATTATTTTTTTATTTTGATAAAAATAAGCTCGTTCGACGTGAAATTTCCCTTCAAGTCAAATTATTACGGACGTCAGTTACTGACCGGGCGTCAGTTACGGACCGATTTGCTCCTTTTTACTTTTTCGTTTCTTGAGCTTCATTTTTTTGCTTCTTCGGAATTTCTGCATGAAGGTTTTATTAAATAAAAAGTGAACCCTTTAGAGTCTTTCATTTAACCGTACTTTTTCAGATCCTAAGTTTTGTATACATGAATGATTTTTAAAGAATCAGTGACTGCCGAGGCATGTATAATCTTGCACAGCGGGCAAATTGCAAACTTTTAAACGGTCGATATCAAAGAAAAACGGGAAAGACATCTTGAGCAGAATTCAATGGACAAAAATACTCAAATATGAAAAGTTAAAAAAAATTAAAAATCGAAATAAATAAGTTATTTATTATGAAAGTTGAAATCAGTGCTGAAAATGAGTTTTTGAAACTCACTTTCTGACCACTAGATGGCTGAATTTGTTTTTGCTCGAAATCGTTTATTTCGGTGGCGATAACCCCCCGATAAAATAGAAATTTTTATCAACGGTTTTAGTTAAGTCTTCAGGGTTCCCGCTACGCACCCTAACTATGTATTATTTTTAAATCATCGTCTCAGATATTGTTCCAACGTACTTTATGCTTTATGAATTCTCAGATCTCGGATGGCCAAAACTTTCAGCAAAAAATGCGTTTTTATACTTTCACAAAAAAATTCTCTAGAACTTGAATATTGTTATTCTTACAATTCGGCCGCGAGATTCCCACTTTTTCGTGACGAATAAATTTCAAAAACATCTTCTATGAGTATCTAATAATTAGATAATTAAATTTTAATTATAAGATATTCCAAAAAAATTTCACGGAAAATGTCTGGCATTTAGAGACATTTTGAAGAATTTAGAGAACATGTCTCAGACATGATGGCTGGTATTTAGAGACATTTTGAGGAATTTAGAGAAAATGTCTGGCATTTTGAGAAGAATAAATGAAAGAAATGTGAAATTAGCTAAAATTTGGAATGTAAGTTTCTCTCCTAATTAAGTTAAGGACCTAGATTTGGCAGATTCATTATCAAAGTCAGACCTCGGCAAGTGTGGCTTGGCAAAAATTTGCTGGTTTGCCGAGGTCTGATCAAAGTGGCAAATTTAAGGATGTGGGGGACGATAATTTGGCTCTTTTTTACACATTTTCAAGCAAAGTTTCTGAGAAACCTGGCTTAGAAATAATTATTTTTTTCCAAATACGTAGTACAACTCTGAAGGAAGTTGCCAGTACTATTCAGAGCATCTGATACCTCAACCTACGCTCAGAAAATTGTTTTTAGTAGGCGTCTCTAAAAGTACTGAAAAGCCTACTCCTCATTCATTTCTCGCCTCCTAGTGGTCAAAACAGCGTATCTGGAAGCCTCACGCAAAAGCCTACTCCTCCTTGAAAATATATTTAAAATTTTCAATTTGTACATCAACTTCACCGCAAAGCCTGGATTAAGGTCCGAACGGTAGCCGTTTTTCCAATTTTCCTCTCCAAAGTCTCAGGAACGACTTGTGAATTTTTAGTTTTTGGTGAAATCCTGAACTATAAATTTTCTAAAACCTACATTTTTTGAAAAAAATTCAAAATTCAGAAAAAATCCTGGGAGTTAGAAAGCTCAGTGACAAATTCTCTACAAAATAGGGCAATCAAAAAAGTTATCTGAGAAATCTCAATTATCGTCACCCTTAATTTAACCTTTAAACTTCAACTCCCGAAAAACCGACTTTTCTTTGAAAATATCTCAAAACCAAAAAAAACTTATAAGTGAAAAAACTTGGCAGAAAATTCTCTACAAAAAAGATGTATCGAAAAGTATTATACGTGAAGCTGAGATATCGTCCCCTACACCCTTAAGACAGATAATATATAACTAGGGTGCGCACCGGGATGCCCAATGACCAAACTATTCAGCCATTCCCCACTCTACCAGGCTAGGAAAAAGGAAGGGAATGAAAATTCAGAGAGGCCAAGGGGAAGGGAAGGGATAAAAATTGACAGGCTTGGGATGAAGGGGAAGGAGGTTTTGGAATAAGCTTCGAATATTTTTAAAATATTTTTTTAGATATTTAACTCACTTAAATAGCACGTGGTATATTTATTTCCAGGAAAAATTAACATTTTTTACTAGTTTGTGAACAAAATGTAAGTTAAAGGGGGGTATGCAACTCTGATTTGGCATATTCTTGGTGAATTATATTGAAAACTGAGAGCTCATGAAAGAAACTGAAAATACTCATTTGTAGATCTATCCTTGATCTTGCGACTAAATACAGTCATACACCTCTAACTGAAACACCTTAATTTTGCCGGGAAGGGAACGATTTTCAAGGGGAATAAGGGGAACGACAGCTAGGGGAAGGGAAGTAATAAGTCTGGGGAACGTTCCCTTTTCCTAGCATGCACTCTTCAATCCTGAGTAGAATTTCATACAATTTGAAATGGATCTACAGATTTCAATACATTCACCTTGAACTCAGCCATTTTCGGTCATTATTTTATTTATTGTGCATCATTCAAAAATATCTAAATTAGAAGCGAATAAAATATCCGATTTTCGGTTCGTAGTTCGAGATCGGGATTTTCGTAATTGGTTGATTCATGTAAGAATTCTTGAATACGAAATCTTCTCCATTAAAGTCATACATAACCATAGCATGTTTCATACGAGAATCCTGAGACTAGATATAAAAATTTCTAAAAACTTTTTCTTTTCTTCTCAAAAATTTCTTATTATCAAAATTTTTTGAAATACAAATTCAATTTCATATACTTATACCGTGCAGTTGATGTTAAATGGTAATATTTATTTAACTATTAGTCATCATAAATAAAAATGACTGAAGAAATATCAACCAACCAGTGCCCGCTTAAAAAAAGTGGACATGTTAATTATGTGATAAAATATTTTAATGAAACTAAAACGCGCCAAAAATAGAAAATTGAATTAAAAATGGGCGATAAGGGTGCGAAAACCCAGTTTTTTTTCACCTCATCAATGATCAAACGTGCTTATTGGCTGGCGAAATTGCGTACGTTAGAAATATTTTATTCTACAAGAATACCTCTTTAATACATTAATTTGACCTCAACTGCAATGAAGTAAAATTCAGAAATTTTATTTTGAAAATATTTTTCTAAATTCTTTTGAATTTTTTTGAATTACTGTCAAAATAATTTTTTTTTATTTGTTTATAAAAAAAATTTATTAATTATTTTTGCATCCGATCCTGAGTGCTCACAGGGCAGACGAGCGTTTTTTTCTCGTCAACGGCCAAAATAAAATCGCCCATTATTCCCCTGTCTAAACAGGCTTGTCGACTTCTGTCAAAAATTCCAGGGTGACAATATTTTTCGAGATGAGGTTGAATTGCTCCAGGGAGTTTTTCAATAATTCGGACCAAAGAATTCATCAACATCAAACCTTCAACTTGCAGCACTGTTTTTTGTGTCAACTTAACAATATTAAATTTAAAGGAGGTAATTTTTTTTCGAAATCGTGCTGTATTTTGAGAAGACCATATCAGAATTATTATTTTGTATCGGCATCGGTTCTCTTGTTATGTAAGCTATATCCTATTCCGAGTACACTAGATCAAAGTTGCCTAGGTAAAAATACAAACCAATTGTGTGTTCAATTCAGGGATTTGGTTGATCAAAATTCCCGTCTCACTCTCGCCACCACACCTAACGCGTCTCTCCTATTCCGAGTACAGTAGAATTATAACTAACCAAATCCCTGAATTGAACACACAATTGGTTTGTATTTTTACCTAGGCAATTTTGATCTAGTGTACTCGGAATAGGATATGCAAAAATAAGTAGATAAAGATTTTTGAAAAAAAAATTTAAAAATTGATCAAAAATTGGGAAATCTGGCGATTCAGACGCAACCGAAACGTCTCGCAAAAGAAAACCAAACAAGATATTGTAAAACGAATGCAATATTAACCTGGAACATACACTTTGTAAAAAGTGCTTTTAAAAAAAATCTGATATCAGTGCTCCAAATGAAATTGAATAAGTACTCAATACACCGAAAACAGTCAATTTAACATGTAATTTTGTCGATTTTGAGCTAATAGACCGAAAATTACAATTCTAATTTCATATAATCTCTTAAATAACCATTAATAGTGGGCGTTAGAAAAATCAAAAATTTTTGACATCTCATCATTTAATAAAATGATACGAATTTGGTCAAACACCGGGTTTTTCAACAAGTATCACGACCTGTACGATCCTACAAAAAACTTTTAGATACATTTTTTGAAAATTTTAGACAAATATTAACTATATTTCAGCATTTCAGTATTGTCAAGCTGTCCGTTAGAACAGGGCTGGCGTTTACAAAAAAGTAAATCGCGTCGGTTACCGCGTAAGGGGGTTGTATAGTCCATATCTATTGAACTGGAAATGCTGTCAATTTAATTTCACGATTTCTGATCTCAACGTGGCCTGTTTAGTTTTATGAATTTGAAAAATTGTGAAAAAAATCAAAATCTCTAAAATGAGAAAATGTCTTTTGCTCTTGCTCGAGAACTGTAAATAATTTGGCCATAGTTTATAATATCGTTTTTAGAAACATGATAGTTGCGAATCTTTTGATACTACTGAAAATTTGATACGATTGAGCTCAAAAAATAATTTTCAAACTGTGATCCTGGGAGTTAACGCCAGAAATTTCAACGTCAGGCGATACCATTTTTTTCTACAAATTGCCATTTTTTTCTGTAAATTGCCTCGAAAATGTTCTGTATGCATAAAAATGAATACATAAATACAACGAAAAAAATACGACTTTTAGTGGCAAAAATGGCCATAAACGACACTTTTCGTTATTTTTGAAGCTCTTTTATGGTGACAATTGGAAAAACAACAATACCAGTTTGTTTGTTATAAAAATATACGTTATCTGTGAGAAAATCAAATTGTTTGGAAATAAGGCGAAAAAAATACGACTTTCAAAAAAAAATTTGCTCGCGGTCAACTCAATTTACCAGTTGGTCAGAGATTACGAACTACTAATCCTGAGATTTTTATAAGTTTGTTATGAAGGAATAAAAAGTTATGAGCCTTCGAAAAAGCATTTCCAGCCTATACAACCCCCTTAAGTTCCGTCTTTGAAATCGTTAATTAACATTTTGTGATATGTTCCCTATTGAAGTGCCTCTCAGTAGTAAATAGGGTGTTCACACTGTTTACATTTTGGCTTTTCAAAACATCTCAGGCTTTTCAAAGAAAAAAATGGTTCGAATTAGACCATTTTTAAAGAATTTTGCTTCGAAACCTTATGATAAATCTCAAAAAATCTTGAAGCAAAAGCAAAATGGGTGAGTGAGTTTATTTCTAAATATGTGTGATCATTAAAAGTTGTCCAAGAACTCCTCGTATTAGTCGTTTTCAATATCTGATATGTACATTTTTTACTACTGCTGGACATTCTGGTTAAAAAAAGGATATTGTACGGATGTTTAAATTATAAATTTAAGTGTCAACTCAGACCTTGTGTTCTAGAACGGGATGGTTTGTATTCCCTGTTCCGCCCCGAGTCATATTTTTTGTTTCCCCGGTTTTTATTTCTTTTCAAAATATTTTTTTTTAACTTCCATATTTACCCTATCCATAACTAGTGCTAAAATTGCACTTTGGTTATCGTCATCTGTATTCATTCTAGTTGGAGTAACCACCATCATTAATTCGCATCTCATTCTTTTGTGATGATTTTTGTCATTCAACTTTGCTAATAAAAGATCTCGAAGATCGTTTGAAATTGGGGCACTGTTGATTTTTAGCCTCAACGAATTCCGTAACATTGTAGAAATTGCATAGGCCCAACATTTGGCACTTTGACCTTGATCATGAATTGCTGAAAATATATTTTTAGTCACTTATTTGAGAATCTGGAATGTTTGAAGTTAAGAAACAATATATTTTCTGGTTTTTAGTTATTTTCATCAAATTAACGTAAAAACGATATGAGTTAGGGTCAAATTACCGCGAGCAACTACAGATGGGGTCATATAACCAACTTTTAATCTGATATGATCTGATAATACGATCTTATTTCGGGTCATATCACCGAAACTTGTGAAATATTTTTAAACGAAAAATTAAGAATGAACTATAAACACAAACTGGTTTTCACGAAATCAATATCAACGAGAGTAAGCAAAAAAAGCTTGACCAAAAAATAAATCTTTTGATACATAATTTGAGACTAGTGACTTTTTCTCGATCCTGCTAATTTTTGATGTAAAACGCAGGATCAAAAAATTCTCCGAATTGATTAGGGTGGTTTAAAAATTCATTACTAATCATTTCATTGAAAAAATCTGCAATTTCCGTGTTATTTTAATTTTTCCATAATTAAATTAAAAATTGTCGTTGAGTTGAATTTGACTAATACTTCAAAATATTGAGTTGATCCTGGCAACGTTTCTCATCAGTTTTTCAGGACTTTTATTAGAGCATATTTTGGAAATAAACGAGGCAAATTTTGTAATAGGTCTTTTAAAATAACTTATTACGAGTTTGAGGTCAAAATTTTTTTTGAGCTTTTTCTAGCTATTTAAAAAAATTATAATGTAAATATTAACTTTACAAAGTAAAATACCTGACGAGATCAACTTGGAATTTGCTGACAATTCTGCATAATTTGTATGAGTAGGTAGTAACAGCATTGATGAAAACCTTAAAATTGATAAATTTCAAATCTTAGAAAGTAAAAATTTACCCTTCTTCAAAAATTTTAAGTTTTCGATCAATTTCCATGTGACCCGGTGCGACACTTCCTTCTGTAAAAAGCTCTGCAGGAAATCCAAGTACATCTTGTTCAACAATTTTGCCATCTTTATCTTTATTCTGAAAAAACGATATCGAAATCAACATATTTCAAAAATGTGATTATAACTAAGTTTAAAATGTAAGAAGGTCATCATGAAAAAATCCGATTTTGTGATATTTTAGGCCAAATATCTGGAATACTACACTTTGTAAAACCTAATATTTTGATATGATGTGACATTTGAACGAAAATCGCATATCCTAAAATAAAATTGAAGAAAAATGATTACTCGACCAATCAGAAACGAGCTTCCAACTAGAGGGGTATTTTGTTTTAAAAACCCAACTTCTCGACGATTTTTCAGGTTAAGTTAATTATTTTTAGATTTTATAACCCACAAAATACGTACGCAGGTCTGTTATTTATCGTTTTCAAAAATTTGTCATAAATTCGCTCAAGAATCGGCACAAAAGTTTGTTCGAGCTCATTTTAAGAAGCCTACTCTTCCATTTTTTTTAATTACAACAATTGTATAATAAAATAGCTGACGAGTTTGCAGGGAGCTGTAACTATCAAGATCTTGATTTTTGTTTTTTATTTCCGAAGAAATACTTTGAATTTCTGGAAATTTATTAATTACGGTTTTTGAGGGCAAATATCTAAAAATTATGCACATTGGTTAACTCTTCACAGTTTTGATAACAATCGTTTATGAATTTGAAACGATAAAAATTATTCGAATGAGAAAAAAAGTTTTTTCACTTTCAAATTCCGCCCCTTACAATTTATTTTTGAAAAGGTCCAAAAAATATCCAGGGGATCACAAGATGTTCGTTTTGTTACCAAATGAGCAACCAGTTTTTTCACAAAAAATGGCTTAAAATAAACTTACTTGTCGGTTATCAACTAAGATTTCAAACAATTTTTCAGTAATTTGTTCCAGTTTTGGTCTATATTTTGGCGAATGATTTATCATTAGATAAATCAGTGCCAGCAATTTATTTTTCCTGATTGCATTTCTAGCTCGTTGAAGCAAAACGTTATCGGAAATAGGAGTGTATAGCATTTGAAAAGCAAATTTCATTTCAACGCACGTGACCATCATCGTCATACCAAACGAGTAAACATCTGATTTTTCTAGAACAGGATTAAACAAATTTTCAGGACTCATGAAAATTGGAGTGCCACCGATTCGACTTGGTGGAGTACATACCTGAATGTATTATTAATCAGAAATTTATGAAATATTTGGAATTTGGAAAACATATTTTTTGTCATGATTTTTTCAATAGTAGGCTTCTTTCACAAATTTTTAAGCTGTTGCAACCACCGAATTTGATTTATTTTGTTCCGCTTATAAAAAATATTCATTTAAATGTGAAAAATTGTAAGTTTTTCTCGACTTTTTTGAAGGTTTTATTCTCGATTATGGCGTTAAAATCGTATTAAATAAATTGAATTCGGTGGTCTCAGTCGTTTTCCGTCTGAAGTTGTTAATAAAAACTGACAACATCTTAGAGTTATTCAGAAAGTTAAGCTTTTTTTTTGTTACCTCATTTGTATGATAACTTTCGGTCTTCCAATCATCTCTTTGCTTTTGACCTTGTATATTCATTTGCATCATTTGGTTGATACTTCTTGAGTTGGCCAATCCAAAATCACTGATTCTCACTTGCCATCGAGACTCCTCGTCACAATTTTTCAACTTTTTTTTCAGTAAGATATTTTCTGGTTTAATATCTCCGTGGACCATATTCTTTTTAGCGACTGCAGTTAACCCATTTGTAACTTAAAAAATAGTTAAACTATCAATTTTATTGGGATACTGGCTTGATTTGTAACTTTTTTTTATTAAAGGTGGTTTGTGAATTTATATCCCTTTATTACACTTTGGTTAGAAAGCGCTGTTGGGAGATTTTTCTAGGCGTGAATATACTAGAAAAATCTCTCAACAGCGCTTTCTAACCAAAGTGTAACAAAGAGATATTTAGGTAAAAATAGAATACAAAATATTTTATATTTCTGACATTTTTTCATGAATTTACTGAAAATTAAGAAAAATATGTTTTTCCTGATTTTACGATTTTATTTTCTGACTCCTAGGATGACGATTTAAATAAGTTTTTTCAATTTTTTTTCTTTTTATACTCAAGCCTCAGATATAAAATTCAGTTTTTGAACTCTTATTTTTATACGGGGATTTTTTTTATGCAGCGAATTTTTTAAATAAAAATACCTTGAATAAAAATTGAAATAAAGGATCTCATGCTGAAGTCTTCAAGTTGATGTAATGCTTTGTCACACTTTTCGGAAATAATGACAAGTTCATTGGTTCCATTCGTTTGTTGTCGATAATGATCGTAAACAGTCTGTCAGACAGTTTTGAAAAAATACACTATTTTTATTTGGGAGTTGGTCGAATTAGGCTATCTGCGTAATAAATTGACCTCGAAATAAATATTATAAATTTTTTTCAAATTTTAAGATTTCATAAGTATTATTGTTTCGAGACAGTAACGATATAAAAAATGGTATCATGAAACTCAGTGAATTAAGACGAACAAAATAATAGCTTAATTGCTCCTAGTGAATGAAGAAAAATTTCGACCAATCAGAAAGCGGCAATTTTTCGAACTTAAAAGTTTTTAAGACAAATTCCTGATCGTTAACCAATTATGAACAAAGGGCTTTTTTTATATCAAAATAATTTTACACGCATTTTTTTATATTTCGCTCTATAATCATATTTTCTCATTTTGCGCAATTTTCAAAACTGTCACAAAATATTCTCATTCTTAATCGACATTGTATCATGGAATTCGTGAGCTACCATACATTGAGCGTCGGTAGAGCGGTTTCTCCCGATATTGCTACTATTTGTCTGATCGCCAGATTCTAACCATAAATCGACAGGACAATAAGGTATGAATTTGGCCACAGCTTTCTTTCCGTGCCAAGTACATTCGTAAACGTGTCCTTAATAATTTTTGAATAAAAAATTAAAATCATATTTAAAATAATACATGTTTCTTATGAAAAAGAAACTTGTTCTTCCTCATTTTGTCTGATAAGTGATTTATTTGACCTTTCACAGTAACTTTTGTTATTTAAAAATTGGTAATTTTGAATTACTTACAAAAAATATTTGTTTTTTGCCGATTCTTCAGCCAAAATTGTTATATAATTCTGTTTTTGAAAACTACTAATTAAAAAATTTCAGTAATCTTAGAAAAAACGAAAAATGGTTCGATTCTGTCCAATTCATCATTATTTTATTATTCACTTAATATTCGTGCTCAGTTTGAGCTATAGAAAAAATTAATTGGATGAGTCGTTAATAAAGCGGAATAATATAAAAATTGTTGCTTAAAAAATGGCAAAAAAACAACCAGAGGGCTCCGTAATCGATCCGCACTTAAAAGACTACTTTCGGTGATACAGATCTCTGGCGACTCGCGTTCATGTTTGAACTAATTTTTGAAACTCCTTTTGATTAGTCGTCCTTTCTGGTGCTGGCATTGGTTAAACGCAAATCGCTGGGTAGAGATTCAAATCGTAAATATAGATTTCTGATATTCAGCTATTTTCGAACGGTTCGAAAAATGATGGAATCTCAACATTTTTTTCATATTTTGCCAAATCGTACAATCACAACAATTTTAAACCGCAAATTATTTTATTTGATAAAAAAGGATTTACTTTAACCCTTAAAATTTCCTCAGCTTATTCAGTGACCGAATTAAATACAAATTTTACCTTGTCCGCCTTGACCAATAAGATTTTCCTTTTTTATTTTGCTCCCGAGATTGCATCTAAATTGTTCGATCCCATCTTTGCAATCTTCGGGACAGGATTCGTTACATTTAATATCATAACTTGAAAAATAAACAGAAGTAAGCGGATTGTCCAAATCATTATTTTCACAATATTGAGTCAACATTTCTTGATTCGTTTCTTCAATTTTTGCAAAATTTGGTCTTTCAAAGATGTTTAAGAAAATAATTTTTATTCTCTTTTCATATATACCCTCTCACACTATCCGGAATATCCCGGCCCTACTCCAAAAAATCACTATACGTTTACTAGCCGGGATCTTCCGGATAGTGTGAAAGGGGGATATGATTGTTTTGATTTGATTTTTTAGTAAACTACTCAAGGTAAACTCACTCTGGTTAACTGAGTATTTTTTGAGTTTAATTTGCCCGTAAAATTAAAATCATTTCGAACAAAGTGAGTTAGTTTTAGTCTTAAAAGTTTTTGGGAAAAGGAACTTTCGACCAACATGATAATTTTGTTTATGTAAAAACCATTATATTTCGAAAATTTATTTTTATGGTTTCGTTGGAGAATATAAGTTTTTCTGATTTTTTTATATTTTAAAGCCTTTTTGTTTATTTATTAAAAAACTAATAAATTACAGCATGAGAACGTTTATTCAAAATAACTGATACTTCTGGTATTTTTTGGAGCTTTTATTTATTATTTTCGGCTTGCTAATTTAGGGCGTTGTGGGTGCTAAATGTTGTCACTATGTAAGCAATTCAAATAGGCTTTTATTTATCTCATGACATAGCTAAATTTAACACTCCCTTAAAAAGCTACTGGTCGCTTAAATTGAATTTTCTCGATAAACAATTAGCCAAATAGGGCTTTTAGGATACTGGTCAGATTTTTTTGATGATTTGGTCGGTAGTACACTTAGTTATAACCCTGGGTCATTTTGGCGCATTTATAATGCCCCTAAGGCCACATAAAACCAGCTTCCAGTCCCCCCTTAAACTTTTTCGTTCAAAAATTATTCTTTGGAAAACAGCAAGTTTTTTATGGTTATTTAATAAAGGTTTGAATAAAACTAGAACCTTGGTCGTATGAATTTAAATATTTAAAAATTAAATACCAAACGTTTTGCGTTATTAATTAAAAAATGGTCGTTCAGCTATTTTTTAGTCTAAATTATTTTTATACATTTTTTAGTACATATAAAGTGTCACATTTTTGCTTCCGTTTTTCCATTTTTAATAAATCTGATTCACACCAACTGATTGGCCACAAGAAATAGAGCCTCGCGGTGATTCGCTCACGGTGAATTATTCAAAATAGAAAAACGGAAGCAAAAGGGTGACATGCTGTATATTGAAATTTATTTTCAGCAATTCAAATTATTTCACTTTTTAATTTTGTGAACGATTAATTTGATTTGAATTGTTCATTCAAAAAGTGTATTTCTCAAACACTGACCTAGCAGTTATATAAGGACACGAAATGAAAATATTCCCGAGTTCTGGTTTGATATGAGTCAATTGTGCTTTTCCCTTGTTTCCATCCATAATTGGGTTAAATGCGCGATTCATTTCGTTAATCAATAACTGGTAAAATTTGTCCAAAAATTCAATTGTCGACTGTTTTCGGCCATCAATTATGTATCAAAAAGGTTCATTTTTTATAAAATTTGTCAATTTTTAATAAAAAAGTAATTTACATGCGAATTCATTGATAGTAATATAAGAAATAAAAAGTTGCATAAACTTCTTATTTTGAAATAGCAGCGACGTTTCTCTTTCGCATTTTCAAGCTAAAATCTTATTCGAAAATTGCAAATAACGAAAAAAAATCAATGTTATTTTCAGAACTTATAAATATTGTATCAACTACGGATTCTTCAATAAAATTTGAACCTTTCTCTGAATATATGGCTGGACAAAGGGATTGCATCCATTCTTCAGTAATCCATTGACTGTATTTTTGAAGATAAATGCAGGTTTTGCAAAATAAAGATTAATGCTATTCAAGGACTTAAATAAATTTTTATTGTTACAAAAAATAGAAGGACACTTGATGAATTGCGCGATCATCAGAGTCGTTAAATTGTATGTTTTTTCAAAAAAAAACTAGAGACAATCACAGGTTGCGCAACGGGCAAAATTTTAAATAAAAAAAATGACTGATAACTACGATAAAATGATATAAATAAAAAAAAATTCGGAATTTTGACCATGGAAAATACCGGTTAAAAATTTAAATCGGGATTAGCATTCGTCGCGCAGCCGTCCGCGCGGCTCTCGTTGCAGATTATGCATTGAAAAAATTAAAAAAAAATCATGTTCGAAAAAGTGGAAGTATTATTCAGCTCACAAAGTGTTCCGCCTACGCAATTTTTTTGTCAAAATGACTCAATTTTTTCATTATACAGCGTTTCTGTCCGTACGGTCCTTGTCATGATAAAATTGCAAAAAAGTTTATTATGCTCAAAATACAAGTTAGTGCTATAATTGACGGTTTTTAGAACTTATTTTATGACCACCAGATGGCCGAAAAAATTTTATGCTTGGTAACATTGTTATGTTGGCGAAAACCCTTGGAACGCGCACTCTAAGTACACGTATGTCAAATACAAAGGGTGCGCACTCTAAGTACACGTATGTCAAATACAAAGGGTGCGCAGCAGTCAAAATTTTTAGTTTAAAGGGAAAGTACACGTACAGGTGCGCACCCTAAACATACACTATGTGCATTTGAAACAATTATGGTGCGTTCATTTTTTGTACAGAGAACAATTCTAGAACTTGATTATATTGTTGAGACAAAAATATTAAAATTATAATTCAAGAAAGTGTTTTTAGATCTACTCACAACCTTTTAATACACACTTTTAAAGACACGCCTTTCCAGACACACCTTTTAAGACACACCTTTTAAGACACACCTTTTAAGACATACCTCTTAAGACACGCTTTTTAAGACACAACCTTAAGATAATTATTTTAGAGTTTCTTTTTATAGTCCTGCCTGTCACAAGCAATATCAAAATCATTGATCAGGAAATTAGTTATATAATCTGAGGTCCAAGAGGCGTTGAATAAAACCGTATTTCCAAAATAATTGGGCATACTCAGTACATTTTTCAGTTGATCTTTTGACATTGTTTTTTCTGCAATTGCAATCAACTGTATAGGAGTTATTTTACGATTTTTCTAAATTTGAAAAAAAACTCGTTCATGGATTAAACTTTCAGACTTTTGGCTTCATAAATAATCCATCAATTTCATGAAGCATTTTTACTGTAGACATAATTGACGATTTTATTTGGCCAAAGAAAATGTACCAAAATCTCTCATAAAGTGCAATAAAAGGCGTACAACCAGCAATACGCAAGCCTAAATCAATCGGGTATCGTCGCCATCGAGAATCCTAAAAAATTAAATTTTAAACTATAAAAGTTTTAATCTATTCATTTTTAGGGTAGCAAGTTGTACAGAATTGTTCAAAATGGTTGTACAAAATTGGCCGTTGTTCATAATCGGCCGTTGTACGGTACCCCCCTACTAGCAACTCAGGAAACCGAAATTAGAACAAAATTTGTTGATATGGATCATTTTGTAAATTTTGTAATTTTTTAAATAATTAAAAACAAATTGGACTCGGACGAAATTTTGTTTCTTTAAGAAAAATCCAGGTTTTTGATTGGTCAAAAATCGAATTTCTTCAAATGAAAAACTAGGGCTACAAGCGTGTTCTTATAAGTCGTGGGATTTCGACAGTATTTTTTTTCTGTAGTTTTCAAGATGATATGACCGCTTAGAATAACACAAAATGTCGATTTTTAAAGAAAAATCATTTCAAAAGTTTTCTTATAATTTTTTCCAATATTTCCGAAATCCGCCCAGGCAAATCAAAATTTTGAAATTCAAAATGGCATTTTCGATCAAAAATATTGAGATTCGAAATTTGGCTAGACGAAATAAAATGCTCGCCACCCCTTAATTGACTTATTTATCAGAATTATTTATCAAAAATTTATTTAAAATTTACGAAATCCGAGATTTTCAAATAATCAGAAATGACTTAAGGGAATTAAACCCATATATCCAGTTTAGAAAAAACAAGACAGCTTAATTTAAAATTACAATATTTCGTTTAAACATGTTTTTTATACATGTATTGTAGCCCAGTTAATTAAGCTGTAAATTAATGATCATCCAGCGGTAGTTATTCACTGGATTGTTATTTCTAAACATATCGCACTTTTGTTAATATCTCGGCCCTGATTAGCAAACGAAGTGTGGTTTTAAGTAGTAGGTACAATATATATATTGACAAAAGCGTGATAAAGGGATATAGAAATCAAACGATCTTATGGAAATTTTTCAAAAATGGTCTCATGATAAAAATCATAAAATTGCGTTTTTGCTCGATTTTTGATGATGTGAAAATTTTCATCCATGTGAAACCTGAATCGATTTTTAAATGTTGTTTTAAATAACTTTGGAAGCAAATTTTCACGAAAATTTCACAAGTGTCAATATTCTTTTTTCAACCTCAGTCTATCTTAAAAATGCTTGTTATCGCTATAGTTTGTATTCGAATCCCACTAATGATCCCACCAATTGATTGTCTTAGTGATTGCTTGAGTGATTAACACCGATCAACTTTGGCGGTCCTGATATCAAGCACCCTTCCCTTTAATCACACTCAAGACAATCGCTAAGACGAAATTAGTGGGATTCGAACACGCACTATAAAGATACCAAGCAATTTTGACATGGACTTGGGTTGGGAAAATGATATTTCATTTTATTTTTAATCTACAAAACTGCAAATATTAAAACAAACGTCACAAAAATAGAGCTTAGTTAAACGGTTAATCGAAACTATATTTTAATTTTTACTTTTATAATGTAGTGAGCGCAAGACTGGCAGACAACATTGAAAATCAAGTTTGCATCAGCACCATGTTTTATATCAAGCTGAAATAAACGGAAGAAAAGATTTGGATCAGTTGTCGAACTACATTGATCATCATTCCACTTGAAAATAGAATAAGCACCAGCATAACCTAAAAAATAATTTTTAAACATAAATTTATCAAAAAAATATCGTTTTTTCATCTGATAAGGGCATCAGGGGTCAGCACATCTGAAATTTTTTTGGATCGGATCTCGCAAGAAAAATGAATCGGTTCCGATCGGCTTTCAAAAAAATTGTATCAAGTCGGACCGGATCGGTTTTCCTGAAAAATCTATTTTCGTACATTTTAACTGCAAAAAACTGTTTTGTTTTTGACGTCAAAGTAATGGTTGGTAATGATAAGAAAAACATTTTAAGCTTAAATTGGCGTATAAGCTGAGGGGTCACGTTCTGACTCACGCTTTTGCTTAGGTATTTTTTTTAGATGCGACAAATTTGACTGTGTCACCGCAGACAAAATGTATGAGATATCACAAAACAGTTTTTCGCATTCAACTAGAAACTTAAAATTAAGGGATCACGGCTTCGAGTCCAACAACTCTCATTTTTTTATTTGAATAAATTTATGTTAGAAGTAGAGTACGAATCGAATTATTCTTCGTCGTTGGTCAGAAAAAAGCGGCCCGAAAGTAATTTTTGACTCCGGATTTGAAGTTGTGACAAAAAAGAATTTCATGGAACATTTTTTTTCTCGAAAAACTGCTGATTTTCAGACGTTGAAAATGACAAAAATCACCGTTTTTTCATTCTACTGAATATATTCTACTGAAAATTTTCAACTGATTAAATTCCGATTTTTCGTTCAGAAGAAATGATTGCATTTGAAGAACAGCAAAAAACGATCTGATCCCGATCCAATTGTGGCGATGCCTGAAGGGCATATTTTTGCATGATTCCACAAATTAAAAATGGCTATCGATGTTAAAGAAAAAAGTAAATTTCGAACTTTTGAGAAACTTAATTTTATTCTTACCTCCCAGTCTTTTCACATGGTTTTGTTCTTTCTGCCCAAACCAAGTATAGCTTTCCATTTGGAAGAGCGACTTTTAAAAGTTTTCTTTATAAAACTTTTTAAGAAACTTCTTGAGGCCTATAGATGTGACAAATTTGTTTAAAAGGGTTGTTGGTTTAGAATGTTGGAATTGCTTGGGAAAAATTCCCACTTTTCAGCCGGACTGGTAGAGTCAATAACGGGTAGATACGAATAAAAATACTGGAGACTGAAAACTTCTCTTTTAACTAAAAGTAAAATTTCTCGATTCTGGTCAAGGGTCTCTCACTGGTGCCGCATTAAAAAACCGGTAAATACATGTTCTTTATTCACGAAATTCGAAAATACTCGGTCAGTTTTGCTTCAAATTAAATGAATCAAATATGTTTTGAAAATTATGCAGTTTTTACATACAGTACTGTAAATGTCAGGTTTGCCGATAATGGTTCACTCAATTTGGAAACAATTCTATTCTTATTTGAAGCAGCTAAAAGCGGTTGGGCAAACGGTTCGACAAAATTCGAAAATACTCGGTCAATTTTGCTTCAAATTTAATCGAACAAATATGTTTTGAAAAGTATGAAGTTTTAGCAAAATTGACAGTTTCGCCGTTAAAAAATTTTTTTTTGATGTTTAGCAGCAAAAAACGGTTTCATTTCATATATTTTCTCTGCAGAGTATAAAATTTATTACATCTGTCTTGCATTTGAACACCCACGCCCTACGCTCTTTATCACCCTGTTATGCATTCACAGAATTATATTATTTCAGAATTGTTCTCTTTCACTATTCCATAAAATAAAAACAATTTTTTTCAACTCTTTCTTCATTTACACCCCCTTAAAAACTAATTATGAATAGCCGTATTAAAACTCCTCTATTTTTATTAGTTAAAGTTTATTTTTAAATATAGAAAAACTCAAATTTAAAGCTGAAAACGAGCCTGAATTACTTGAACCACTTCTTCCAATTTTGGGTAATCAACGTGGAGCAAACTTGGTTGAAGAATAAGTAATTCTTCAATAAACCTAATTCGATCATCATCACCTTCTCCAGTCCATTGCTGCTCGCTTTTTCCGAAAATTTCACGTCCGAGCTATTAAAAGATGAAAATGAACCTTTTAAATTGATATTCCTAGTAAAATTTTTCAGCAGTTCTTAATCAGCAGAGATCCAATTTTTTTAACAAAAAAGTTTCATTTGTGTTAAAAAATCTAAGAAATATTTACAAAAAACATAAATTTCCTATTATTTTTTATTCTTAGATGAAAACGCTTTGATGAAAACGCTTTGTTTGACCACTTTGAAATCAAAAATTTAAACAAATAGCATTAACTTTTGTTTTCTGATAACACGATTCTAGATCCAACAGTTCTTGGTGAATTATTTCTGTGCAAAATTTTATTATTGCAATGGTCGAAAATGAATGAACACGAAAACTTTACCTTTAATTTAAGTTTTTGAATATATAGCAAATTTGCTAAATTAGTTAGTTGTTGGAATCACTGAATTCGATTTATTTTCAATTTTGGCGTTGAAATCGCATAAAAAATATAATATATTGAATTCGGTGATTGCATCAAACTTGGGTCAAAATTCAATTTTCCCATGAAAATAAATTAATTTTAACTGCGAATCTGTCTCTGAGCATCGACTCTCCAGGATATGACTTAACAACACCCGATAAAAACATTTTTCATTTTTTCCTGAACAACTGGGCTGAATTTCAAACTTCTCAAAATGTGATTATAGAGAATGAAACCTGCTGCAATTTCAATGTTTGTTTTCTTCGAAGTAATCGCTTTCCATAAATATCCATGAACAAAAGCAAAATTTTCCAAATCGGGATAAGTAAGCGGCAACGTGGGCGAATTGGTCGTGAGCAAAATGTGGTGTTCAATTTTGCTTAGATGTTCAATAGCAGATGCGAGAATGTATGGTCTTTAAAAGTTATATTTTTAAATTCAGTATTAAAAATCAAGGACACGTTAATCCGCTTAGTTTAATTGGGGTACGGCAGTCTAAAATTAACGGGTTTACGAACAGCTAATTAGCAAAAATCGCAAAATTATGTATTATTTTGATTATGAATTAATTTCGATCTTCAAATTAATTTCCAGTCAGAAAATTCATAGCTGACTAAGCTGATCGATTAAAGTGATTGAATTATTGATGATATTTCGATTCTATGAAAAATCTGATTAAATTACCAAAAAGTATTGTTTCATATTATATCCTTTTCCCAACCTAAGTCAATCTCAAAAACGTTAACAACCTCTATAGGCTCTACTGGTCTACTAAAGGCTATAGATAGTCCTCCCGAGCAAAAAATGAGCACCTGATTAAAAGGTCCTATGAGTTTGAAAACTTCAGATCTAGGACAGTAGAGCTATAGTCTATAGCTCTACTGTCCTAGATCTGAAGTTTTCAAACTCATAGGACCTTTTTATAGCAAGTTTTCGAATCCCACTCATGTTGTTTGAGTGATTGTCTTGAGTATGATTATAGGCAAGGGTGCTTGATATCGGGACCGCTAAATTTGATCGGTGTGTAATCACTCAAGCAATCACTAAGACAATCACTTAGAAAACATTAGTGGGATTCGAACACGCGCTATAAACATAGTAAACGTTTTTGATATGGACTTTGGTTAGTGAAAGGATATTGACGAAAACGTGTATCGATAGTTGGTGTATGATTATGCAAAATATCGATCGAAAAATAAAGAAAACTCTCCTTTCCGGCCAGATCCATATAAAACTGATCGATGGTAACAAACTGCATCATAAATCGTAATCAATAATCGATCATCCGTTGCATCTGGTGTTGAAGCTTGCCTAAAAAATAAAATTAAATTCGAACAAAAGTAATTTTAAACAAATTCTTAGCTCGATAAAATGGTTGGAAAATAAGGAAAAGTTAATAGCCCACTAATAGTGGGCCTTGTAAATTATGGTATTTTGTATTTCAGCCAACATCGATTTCAAGAAATGACCCAAATTACAAAAAAATAATACTTTTCTTAATCGACAAAAAAAAGCACAAATAAAGAATTAAATTACAACAATTAGCTGTGTCTGAGAACAAAAAACGAGACAATCTTCATTAAATCCTATGCGATCCTAAGCTAATAAGAATCAAACACGACAAAGATGTCCCAAAATATATCCCCTATTCACACTTTCAAAAATCATGAGAAGAAATATAAATTAAAAAATTTATACATAAGTTTATTTTACTTGCCTTGTTTTGTGTATGTCTTAATACACTAAACTACAGTCACGAAAAATAGATATATTATTATGTTATATATATTATGTTTCATGAATCATAACCATGACAAAATTTGGTCTATTTCATGCCAATCGGATATTACGCAAATTCGCTGTTTTAGAAAATGAACATGTGTAAGCAATGTGATGTCTCACTAAGCGCCACATAACGTTGTTCTGCTCGAAAAATTTTGGTGAAAAGTAGAGCGTCCAGAATTATAACTGTTTTTTGGCTGTTGAATTTTTATTTTTCTTAAAATCTCGATTTTTATGTACAAATCGCATAAAAACAAAATTTTAACTCGAATTCGGTGCTCGCATCCAACTTCCAAAAATAAGTAATGATAAAAAAACTTTATTATTTTACTTTTATTCAGACACTTTTGATAGGAAACTACTTTGATGATTAAAACAAATTAAAATGTCGCTAAAAATTTCATAAGGAAAGTTTTCAAAAACGCAAAATCGTTTTTGAAATTGCTTGGAATTTTCGAAATAATTTCAAGGCAAATGATAGGCAAAATTTTTCGAATGGGAATTTCTCGAAAACGGGATATAATTTTTTCCCAAAATATTTTTTGGGTCAGTTTGATCACAAAAACTGAAAGTGCTTCGAAATTAACAAAATCTGAGCTGGTCGATGTTTGCCGTTCCTTCTTTATTCTACTGTTAATATTTTGATAAATTTGTTTTGTTCGTAGTATGAACTTCATACCTGTGCGTAACTTCATTGAGGTAATCGGTGCAAGTGTCTTCTACAATCCTTGAGAGCCAATAAATGAGCTCAGGATTACTTGGGGTTCCATATAATTCCATCTCTTTCAAAATGGTATTTTAGTAATGAAGGATAATTTCAGCAATTATTTCATTGGGGAATTCGGTGCGTCGTTCAGCGCTGCTTACTGAACCGTTTTAGGGGTAACATGTGATAACTTATATATACTTATGTATAGGTATAATAAGATGGGACGATATCCTTTTCGGAACTTCATCTCAAAAACGTTTCTATAACTGGTTGATTTTGGCCGAAAATCGATTGGTGGAATAGCTATCTATAGCGCGTGGTCGAATCCCACTAATGTTGTCTTACTGATTGTCTTGAGTATGATTATAGGCAAGGATGCTTGATATTGGAACCGCTAAATTTGACCGGTGTGTAATCACTCAAGCAATCACCAAGACAATCATTTATACAACGCCAGTGGGATTCGAACACACGCTATAGAGATAGTAAACGTTTTTGAGATGGAGTCCCGTTGGGAAAAGGATATAATTAATATGCCTACGCGTTTTGGAATCGCAAATGTTTATCTGATCGGGAAAATCTTACACCCTGTAGATGTACCAAGATCCCATTTTAAGGAGGTGGTCAACCCTGTGAATCCTGATTTTGAATTATATTGTATTGGCAGAATAATTGTTCAATTCGAATACAAACCAAATATATTGATACCTTTAGCCTTCTAAGTTTTTATGAGATATTCTTAAGTCCAAATATCTCAACCTTCACACATTATGACCGCTATAAAAACAGTCCAGAAAATCATGAATAAAAGATGCATTTTTCAACCTCAAAGAGCAGATTCATTTTCTAAAAATAATTCCGTTCGTTTTTATTAGTTTTTTTCTTAATTCTTAAACCATCAAGAAAGATCAACTTTATCACTTTATCTTTAAAAATGCCAACGTTATGTTTGAGTGCACTTGTTTACACTCTGAATCATAATGCTATGTAATCTATCGGTCGATTTTATTTGACTGAAATTTGGAGCTATTCGTTATCAACAAATTCAATTATCGTATCAAAACTCGCATAACGAGTCTAATATAACGAGTCAAATATAATAGCCCAAAAAGAACAATTTTGAATAATTTTTTCGAAAAAAACCCGCAAATCTTGATTATTCCAAGCGACAAGGAAAACTCCGTTACTTTAACAGATAAAACTAAATATATTTGAAAAATTAGATGACGTTACTAAAGGATGAGTTTTGAAAAGTTAGATCAATCCATTGAAGAAACATCACAATCTTTACGTGATCATTAGAAATTTTGAAAATATTTTGATGCTCTACAATGTTATAGAAGAGGCCAAAATCATCAAATAAACGAATGTACGGCATATTAAAACACATAAGCCTGACGTTTCCTATTCGAACCGATAATAAGTTCATTACATATCAGTGTGTTCTGGATCAGAAATGTGATTTTGTCAATATTAAAAACGATTAAAGTTTGATACAATAATCATGAAAATACAAAATCGTTAAAAAACATTTTCTTCAAATTCAAAATAAATTTGATATATCTAAACATGATTAGTTTTCATTTGATGCAGTTTCTTATTTACCGAGTAAATACGAATCAGTTGTCGATTATATATGTGAAAAAATATATAATCTCCAACCAAAATATTCTCAAAAATATTTGCAAATGAAAAAAAAAAATAGGTACAAAATTCCTCCTAAAAGTGTTTTCAAACAATTTTTCAATGATCTCTTAACAAAATTTTCGTGTTTTGATTCACCACTAGGGTTTACCGTCAACACACGGTATTTCAATGTGGTTCTTAAATCTTCACCATATTTAGCAAATGTTTTTTGCCAATATGCATGGAGTCTGAAAAAATTCTGCCGTTTGAAAAAAATGGTAAAATACTCAAATTATGTCAGATATGTAGACGAGTTTTTAATCTGTTTGTGATAAAAACTTTACAGAAAAAATTTTCAAAAATATGAATAGCTTTTCACCCTCAACTTTAATTTACAAACAAAAAATTGAAAATAACGCCTCACAGTTTTTGGATTGTTTTACTTTATTTTGATGAAAAAAATTATTCCACCAATTTAAAAAAAATCATAAAGAAGGTCAGAATTGACTATTATTATAAACATTTAATCAGTCCATTATATCAAAAGATATCTGTTTTATGTGGTGAGATATATGATGTAATGATAATAACTCTATTGAAACTGATTTGAAAAAATTCACTCGAGTACGTGAAAGTTAAATATCGAATTTAAATTTTTCCAAAAATTTGATAAAAAATAGATTAATGAAATTTAGAACGAAAATTTGTTCCTAAAAATAACAAGAGGAAAGATTAAAAGACTATTAATAATGATTGTAACCTCATGCTTACATTCAATCACCCTAAATGCGAAAAAAATAGGAAAACGTTATATAATCTTATTCGAAACATTACCCCTTGATTTCTCTCTAAATATAATATGGAAAACAGTTCGATTAAGCCAAATTTATCACCTAAACTAAAAGCACAAATTTAGATTTTTAACAAAGCGATTTGGTTTATCGTTTTATTTGTCCATGGTATTTCCATTATTTCGGTGAAAACTTAGTCGTAGATTACGTAAGTAACATCATAACCTGCGATGGTTATCCAAGCCGCTTACAAAATTTTGCTGGTGATCACCCTATCCTAGTTCAAGAATAAATTTTTGTTTGAGCAGATTCAAACCAATAGCAACTAATTTGCCATTTACCGACGAAAGAAAAATGGTGCTGCTTTGTTTAAAATTTTTCACTTATACAGTAGTAAATTTATTCAGAAACAAAATGTCTATAATATTATCATACTTCTAGCTTTAATGATTTGTCCCTCTTTGAGGTGGGGGGGGAATTGGTGCATTTGAGAAAATCGATACATTTGACTACTAAAATATGCAAACAATTTTCTATAACGGCGTTTGGTATAAGCCAGGACTTTAAAAATCTAAGAATGTAGTTCTTAATATATCTTAGATCAGAAACTTCTAGGTTGTTGACCGTCGATCAGGGTTCGCTTTGACCGACAAGAGCACTGGAAAAAACGTCGTTGATCAATGAAGCTCCGAAAATAATTCAAACAACAAACGCGAAAAAAATGTCAAATTCTAAATCCCAAAAGTATACAGGTTGATTATTTGCCGTCTAGCGGATTAATCCTATTAAATATTTAAGTACAAATCACACTTAAAAATCAATTAGACGGCAAAGCGCCTCAAAATCTAAGATACAACCTGTAATATTCCCAAAAGTATAAAAAACATCGAATTCCGTGGTGACGGCTTGAAAATGGGTCAATTTGGAAGCTTCTTACTGTGTCGGTATATGAATTAAAAATTTTGAACAAGTTAATGTCGAAAATTTCAGAATATTACCAATTTTCTGACCAATAATCACAAAAAATGTCATGTGATTTTCACCATGTTCGGATCTTAATTTTTGATCAAGGACCTCATGAAGTAACAAACTAATAATTCCACTTCTCAAAGATCAATTAGAGGAAGCTCATTAATTTATGAATTCGGTTCTTGAGCTTGTCTTTTGCTTTTATAAAAGTTTGAAAATCTTAGTAATGGGTCAAATAATGGAAATATCACAAACAATGTCGGAATCATCCGGTTAATATTGCAAATTTATAAAACCCTGCAAAAATTGTGCATTCGAATCCTGACAAAAAGACATATTACAGACTTGTGAACCCAGAAGCTGAGAAAAAGAGCCGAAGGAAGTGTACGAAACAAGTTAGTAGCCCGT